>JAJMCP010000019.1:0-251625 GCA_030573055.1 Metschnikowia anglica
TTTGTTTTGTTGGTATGCCTTTCGCGCCCCCCCCCCCCCCCCCCCCTCTTAGTTCTAAATGCCATCTGCGAATGCCACTTTTGGTGACGCCTGACTGAAACTCTTCTTTTGCTGATTCCTCCTTTGGCTCTGTTGAATACGGGGCTTGTATTTGTTCTAAAGTACCGCCTAAATCCAGATTGCCCCCTTATGTCACATGGTCTCGATATCGAGTCCTCGATTCTAATTCAAATACTGATATCGCTGTCTGAGTCTGAGCTTTCAGGAGGCGCCTGACTTTCCATTATAATCTTCAACTGATTCACTTTATCAGTGGCCTCCGCACAAAGCGCTAGCAAGTCTTGGACCTGCCTGGTATCTGCATTACTCCAATGGCGTATATCGTGAGACCAGTTGTTGAGATCTATCTTGACTTGGAGAAGTTTCCAGTAAGCTGAATCTGGAAGGGATTTTGCAGAAGCAACCTCCAGCAAATAAGCATGAACAGAAAGGAGTTTTGTGCGTGTACACCACAAACGTATTTCTTCAAATGAAGTTATGATTGGTTTTTCCTGACCAGCAAAATGAACAAGTCTCAACCTTTGAAAAATCTCTCGCAATTTGTCGGAAATGCCTCTGGTAAATGCATTTTCTGGAAAGTTCAAGATACAAAATTCAAACGCAAAGTGCTGTGATATCTTGACTAGACTGCAAAACTTCTCCCAGTCTCTTTGGGGATCAATTCCCAGTAAGCTTCGGCTGATAGCGTGAAGTCTTTCATTCATTCTTGAAGCAAGAGCATTCTGAACGTTGGAATAACCCAATTGCTTTCTCGAGCTATGTTCTTTGCTGGCCCAATCCAACAACTCAAAAACAGCTTGTACCAACATCTTCAACTTTCTTGTTTGAGTAGAATCTGGCCGATGCACACTCCAAAACACACCCACGTGTGCCTTCACTTTTTTCCTCAAATCTTGCAATTCCTGGGATTGGTAGAATCTGTTTTTACCATAAAGAAACAGGAGCACGAGAAGTCTGGATTGCTCAAGCGCCACTACAAATTCCCCAACGGCTTCTTGTGAAACTTCTGATGTCTCAGGAGTGTTCACTTTTCTGGAACGCTTGCACAATACGCGTGAAATCTCGAAGATTCTATCAATTGACAGATTTATCATTTCGGAATCAGACTTCGTCGCGAGAGCTTTCAGCCACCTTTCAAAAACGAGCTGCTCGAAATATTCGTTCCAGCGAATTAAACGAGACTCACTTGCAATGGGGTCCGAGTTGTTCGAGTGCAAAAGTTGTTCAGCACATAAAATAGTAAAGTCCAAACGGTTCTTCAAAATTTCAGTTGAATTAGAGAAGGCGTTCAACTCGTCAAACCCGTCTGTTCTACTCATGAATTCTTCTTTTCCACTATTCAGCAGCGAAAAGTTCAGTCCGACGTCATCAAATTCTCCGATTTTGCTCAGAGTACATGAATCACAAGAATTCTCATCCCTTCTTACCAAAAAACTGATTGGGCAATCATGATCAGCATTTGTTGATCTTTCAATAGAAATTGCTGACAGCACGATCGCCAAAGATGTGATCGTGAGAGATAAAATTGAAACCTTCATCAGACCCTTGCAAGCTGAATAATGCCACCTTGAAACTTGAGACAATTGTGAACTTTTTGTATTTTTTTTCAAGTGTCCAGGTTATGGTTTACGAATTTCCGAGAACAATGGTGGCCCGCTTCTTTGTTTTACCAAATGTAAACAATGAAGAGAAACTTTACGGGCGAGGAGCTCGTCGAATAACAAGGTAAACGGGCCCGGGCATTCCATAATCTTTCTGGTTGATCGGGCAATTCTGAGCGCTTTAGAAACGGTGTTCCGTCACGAGATGAATACACCAGCCGAAAAGTCGCAATGTTCCAAACAATAGTCATGTTTTTCCCACTTGCCCAAATCTTGTTTTCTGATTTATGCTGTCGTCTTTCGCTAGCCACATTGCCCGTCTATTTCAGTCATAACAAGAAATGAACAAGAACGCCGAGTCCCGTTCGGGAGGTAGTCGACCTTCTCGGTATCGTTTGGACGAACTCTCCGTAACGTCATTGAGGTTTGCGCAAAAAAATGCAGTTTGCGATGCTAATTGACCGGGAAATTGATGTTTCAACTCGCTAAAAACCAAATTGTTGGTCGGGTTTTCCGGCCTCAACCGGAGATCTCAAAAAGAAAATCGCCTGATACATGCGCAAGGAGCTTGTGAAACCGGGCCTTCTTGCTTCGTAAGCAGAACCCGTGTCTTTGAGTACCTTGGCCGTTCGCTGTTTATTCGTTCGCTTCCATGTCCTTGGGTTTTTCATTTCTTTTTCTTTTTGTTTCGTTCCCATTTCTGTACCCAGCTTTTGGTTAAGTGTTGAGAATCTTACGGACAAGCTTGAAAACCATTAAGCCAGGATTTTGTAGCCTGCGAAAGAACAGATGCACAGTCGGACAATACCCGCAAACGCTTGAGTCATCAACTGACGAATCAACCGAAACATCATATCCTTTTTTTTCTTCTGGGATCATACAGACCGGGGCCTGAATATCTAATCGTCGCATGACCTCAGTCCCAGAGGAGCCAGAGAGGAAGACAAGACCGCATGGAAAAGGCTGAGTTCTCACCCGGCCGTGCCAATGTTCACAGTTTCCGGAAGTCGGAAATTACATTGGGCAATTCTCTGTCTTCTTTTCCTGCCTGTTTTCTTATACACTTCTCTACGTTGTCCCTCCCCCGGCTACCCACCGCGCACCATGCTTGAGACAAGCCATTCAGGCAATCTGATCAATTGCATACTACGTGTTCTAACCGTTCCGGAAGGCCAAAAATCTCTATTAACAATGTGTATTGCTTGATGTCTTATATTCAGGTGTATGCTAAAAGCCCAGCTTCTCTAATTTACTTCTTCTCGGAGTCGACCTGCTTGGCGCCCTCAGTGGCACCGGTGACAACACCAGCAACGTAGTTGGCAGCGTTGGCAACTTGCTCCTTGGCAGCGTTCACGTACTCTTGAGCGGTCTCGCCCATGGTGGCCTCGTTTTCGTTGACAGAAGACTTGGCGTCGTCCTTACCTTGCTTGGCGTTGTCAGCAACAGATTGACCGAAAGACTTTTGGTTGTCTGGGAGGTTCTTAGCTGCGAAGCCGTCGAGGGTGTTAGTGACGGACTCCTTGGCTTGCTCCAAAGTGGACTTCTCGCTCTCTGGCTTAACGGCCTCGGAAGCCTTGTCAGTGAAAGATTTTCTACCAGCGTCAGACATATTTGTGATTATTGATTGGTGTGTTAATGATGGAGGAAAAAGAAACTTGCCAGTTCCACGCCACCTCTGGGGCCTTTTATACTTTCGACAATAGCAATCTACCATGGTCGATTTGGTCCGGTTGTGCATATAGTGTGGGGTAGTGATATGTAGCGCATGCGGAATCGTCATGGAAAATATGCAAGAGCAACCTTGAGCTGAGCAATAGGAAAGCCACGCTCAGCAGCGCAATTTTGGACAGAAAGCTGAGAGGCGGCCTCGGGCGATTGGAAAATAGCATCCCGCTTGTCTTTGCCGTCAGCGCCGTTGCGTCAAAAGTGAGACATTACCCCTGAGAATGAACTGAAAAAGCAATTCTCTCAACGGGACAGTCTCACATCTGACCATCTGGAAACGCCCTCTCGCTCTCTGTCCCCAGATTTTCTCGCAGGATCCTCCTACGCCTGTCCCCGAACCAGGAAGGAACTCTCCCGCCCCTGCACCGCCATGGCCATCCGTGGAACCACGTCGAATTCCGTAGAAAACACGGTGTCCTGCAAGTATGAGAATTACAGCGGCAAACCAGAGCACGAGTAATGGTGATGTCATTTTAAGGTTTCTGATGATATCATTGACTCTGCTATATGTATGTCTGAGACACGAGGTCACGTGTTCCTGTCCCGTCCCAGAATGACAATTCAGATACTGTCAGAAAAAGGAGACCGAGTGAACAGGAATGGATGAACGAAGAACACCGCAAGCAAGGCGTCGCGTTTCCAAATGGTTCAAGGCCACTAGCCGCCCCTGTACCAAGAATTTGGCGTCACTCGTTCGCAACGAGCGCACGAGCCTCTGGATCCAAAGAAAACCAGTGACTCATGGCCGCGTCGTTTCTGTCTGGAACGCGTTTGGTTTTCGTTCTTCTCGCCGGTCACCAAATTTCCTCTCTGTTCCGACTCGGGTGTGTTTCTCGCCCGCCGGATCACCTCGCTTAAATGACGCTGGCCACGCACTCCATCTTCGGCCTGGCCGCCTGCACAATCCTCCTCGAGATCTCCGTATTGGGGCTCCCTTGGCATTCACACCGCCGCCAGGATCGGCTGAAACGGGCCAATTGGCGTGAGTGAGAGATACACAACACGTAGAGCCATGGGCCCTACGAACCCCCGCCTTTTCCTGTCTTTCTCGTCGTTTCCAGCTCTCTGAGAACCTTGTCCTCGCCCATCTGGGCCACCACCAAACCACGCCTCCGCACGTCGCGCTCCGTTCACGCAAACCGGAGAGAAACACTGCGGCGCTCTCACTGTCTGTGTCACGTGACGTGGCTTCCGAGATGCTCTTCTCCATTAGCGCAGATTTCCACACCGGGACCCTAGATACATCGAATACACCATGGGCAAGACAGGTGCCTCACTGTCGCAGTCTGTAGACCAGAAAGTGTACGATTTGCTCCATGAGCTTCTTCAAGAGCAAACGGAAAAGAACAAAAGCGGGGACACGCTTGACCCGGACCTGCTACTTCACATCGCACTAGCCAGAGACCTCCGTGCACTGGATGTTTTATCTTACGTGCAAGCTCGTGACCTCCTGCTAAGGCGTGTGAAACGGGTCATTTTGGAGAAATCCGTCGATGTCGTTTTGAAGATGTGTCGTGAAGATGAGGAGGAAGAGTTGGCGGAAGTAATCAGGTTGAGACACGAGCATGAGCTCCAAAAAGCTGCTGAGGCAGACAGTGATTTCGAAGGTGTCGATGGCAATAACCTCATGCATGTGAAAGACACCAACTCACTTAACAAATCTCTAGTTTTGATGTGGGAAAAAGACCCTGCGAAAAACTCGGCGAGAACTGCTCCCGACGCTGACGACCTGAAACTGGCGAAGAAAAGATCAAAGGAGGCCAAGTCTTCGTCCAAGGCTAAAAAGCCCAAAGTGGAGCACACAACTCCCACAGCCACCCTTTCGTCTTTGGGCGGTCTTCTGTCGATCACAACGCAATTGATGGAATTGGTCGGCTTGCCCATCTTGCATCCTGAAATATACGTCACTACTGGCGTAGAGCCTCCTCGTGGTGTCTTACTCTATGGCCCCCCAGGCTGCGGAAAAACAACCATTGCAAACGCTTTAGCAGGAGAGCTTCAAGTGCCGTTCATAAATGTGTCTGCTCCGTCTGTCGTTTCGGGAATGTCTGGTGAGTCCGAGAAGAAGTTGAGGGATATCTTCGAAGAGGCCAAGGCCTTGGCGCCATGTATCATTTTCCTTGATGAAATCGACGCCATTACTCCGAAAAGAGACGGCGGTGCACAAAGAGAAATGGAAAGGAGAATCGTGGCTCAGCTCCTCACGTCAATGGACGAATTGACTTTGGAAAATACCGATGGCAAGCCCGTGATTGTGTTGGGCGCGACTAATAGACCCGATTCTCTAGATTCTGCTTTGCGCAGAGCTGGCAGATTCGACAGGGAAATTCTTTTGAATGTTCCAAATGAAGAACAGCGGTGTGCCATTTTGAGAACCATGACTCATACTTTGAAGTTGCAGGATGACGATGACTTCAACTACAGAGAATTGGCGAAGATGACCCCTGGTTTTGTGGGAGCCGATCTCAAGAGTTTGGTCACTGCTGCGGGTATCGCAGCAATCAAGCGAATTTTCGAAAGTATGAGCGAGCTTGAAGAAGAGCTTGAGTCCAAGCAAGACGCTATGGATGTGGACGGTGTCATAGCTTCAAGAGAGGTAGCCTTGTCCACTTTCGAAAGCAAGTCCGAGCAGGAAAAGCTATCGACAATTCAAAAGTTTTTGTCCAAGCATCCGGCCCCTCTCACTGAAGCTCAACTTGCACCTCTCAGCATCTCTTATGAGGATTTCAAAACTGCTTTGCCAACCATACAGCCTACGGCCAAGCGTGAAGGATTCGCCACGGTGCCTGACGTGACGTGGAAGAACGTTGGTGCTCTCGCCAAAGTTCGCATGGAGTTGCACATGTGCGTGGTTCAACCGATCAAGAAGCCAGAGCTATACCAGAAAGTCGGGATCAGTGCGCCGGCAGGTGTTCTCATGTGGGGGCCACCGGGGTGTGGTAAGACACTACTTGCCAAAGCAGTTGCGAACGAGTCTCGGGCCAATTTCATATCCGTCAAAGGGCCAGAACTCCTAAACAAGTTCGTGGGAGAATCGGAGCGTGCTGTGAGACAGGTGTTTCTGAGAGCAAGGGCTTCTGCGCCGTGCATCATTTTCTTCGACGAGCTAGACGCGTTGGTCCCCCGCAGAACTGCGTCCCTCTCGGAATCGAGTGCACGTGTTGTGAATACCCTTTTGACTGAGCTAGATGGTCTTAGCGACAGACAAGGGATCTTCGTTGTAGGTGCAACAAACAGACCCGATATGATTGATCCAGCGATGCTTCGGCCTGGCAGACTCGACAAGACCCTCTACATTGAGTTGCCCACGTCAGACGAGCGGTTTGAAATCCTCAAGACGCTCACCAAGGCCAACCACACACCCTTAGCGGGCGACGTTGATTTGAAGACTATAGCCAACGACAATCGCTGCAGAAACTTCTCGGGTGCCGATCTCTCGCTGTTGGTGCGAGAAGCCGGTGTTTTCGCCTTGAAGAAGAAGTTCTTCTTTGGGCAGCAAGTGCAAGAGTTGGACGAGCTGGGGTTCTACGTTGACAACGACGGTGACAATAACATTGTCGTGACGAACGAGGATTTTTCCGCGGGACTCTCGTCAATCACGCCGAGTGTCAGTGACAAGGACCGTGCTCGCTACGAAAGATTGAACCTGAGGCTCGGGTGGGGAGTCATTCAAGAGGAGAAGAGAGATGAGCCAGAGAAGCAAGAGGCGGTGTGAGGAAGGCGGGAAGCATCCAGGCACAATCGAGAAAACAAGGAGTTTGAGAAAGGAAAACCAAGAGACATTGAGGAGACCCAGTCACCAAAGAGGCCACCTTTCCAATAATAAGAGAGTCTTAGTGAACGTTGCAGTCTGTGCTAACAGGTGCACATAGAAGGTCTGCACGGCGCTGCGGGCCTGGTCGGTGTCTCGCGCACTCACCTCAGAATCTCGCGTACTGCCGTTATATAGACCCATATCCATAGAGCATTGGCTGAACTGTTTTCAACGATCTTGATCGCCGACACCCCCGGAAAGAAAGAAAAATGCTCCTCAGACGCCTAGCTAGATTCCCTTTGACGGCGCCCCGAGCATCGTTTCCTTCGATCCGCGCTTCGTCTCGGTCCTATCAATATGCGGTGAACGAAGGTGATTACCTTGGAGATGCTCTTTCAAGAAGTATCGAGCCTGTGGCGTTGGAGTTTGATAAGCACGAGCCCAAGACGAAGCCGCAGACAGAACGGGCTCCTTTGGTTTTCCTCCATGGGATCTTTGGGTCGAGGTCAAACACCAGAACCGTGGCCAAACAACTAGCCAACACCATGGTCCGAGATGTATTCTGCCTTGATCTCAGGAATTTCGGAGACTCGCCCCATCTGGATAGACTCGACTATCCCTCTCTAGCCGCTGATGTGGAAAGGTTCATTGACGAGCAAGCATTTGCGCAAAAGCCGATTTTGGTGGGCCATTCCATGGGCGCTAAAACCGCAATGGCCGTTGCCTTACGCAGACCGGATCTTCCCAAGATGGTCGTCAGCGTGGACAACGCCCCGATCGCCACACTCTCCGCCTACAGCCCGTTCCCTAAATACATTCGTCAGCTCAGACTCGCCCTTGAAACACATCAACGCACCAAACTCAGCCAGGTCGACGAGGACTTGGCGCAGGTCGAGCCCGCTAAGGAGATACGCCTGTTTATCTTGAAAAACATCAAATCAGGCCGCAAGGACGATGTTTGTCAGTCGAAAATCCCGCTTGACATCATTTCGAACGCAGTCGTCAAGGGCAACATCGCCAATTGGCCTTACGACCATAATGTAGCTAAGTGGACCAAAGGTCCAACTCTATTCATCAGAGGCACAAACTCGAACTACGTCCCCGATGAGGCAATTGCAGATATTGCCAACTACTTTCCAAAATTCGAAATCAAGGACATTGAGGCAGGCCATTGGGTTATCAGTGAAAAGCCCATGGAGTTCATGGAAGCACTAAAGGACTTTGTGGAAAGGAAGGAAGACGGAGAGAACGAACTGGATGCAACCATTTTATAGGCTTGCGTAGAAACATAGCCAATAGAATATGAATAGAAAATTATAAAGAAAGTTTTCTCTATCGCTTTTTGTTTTTTGGAAGCGGCACACGCACTCAGTAATTTTGTTCATTTGTCGGACACTTTCAAGGTCTTGGTGACATCATCGTATATATCAAATCTTCTTTGGTAATGAATTGGGATTCCAGTGCGGGCAGCAGGAAGTAAGTCTTTGTCGAGTTCAGCATATATGACCTCCTCTCCCTCTCCAGCTTCCGCCACGATCTTTCCGGAAGGATCGACGACTAAGGAGTGACCGTATGCCTGGTACCCAGAACCGCCAACGTCTCTTGCTGGAGAACACAAAATGGCAAACATCTCGTTGTCGACGGCTCTGGCACGAGCAAGAAGATGCCAGTGCAAAGGACCGGTGGTTGTGTTAAACGCGCCGGGGTAAAACATTGCAAACGCGTTGTTGGGCGATCTAGAGGCGCCAATAGCCAATTCCGGGAAACGAATGTCATAGCAGATTCCCAACCCGACGTTACCGAATTCTCCCAACTTGAACACAGTGGCTTTGTCTCCCGCACTTAGAGTGACGGACTCCTTAAACGTAATTCCGTTCGGGATGTCAATGTCGAACAAATGGGCTTTTCTGTGTACGGCGATAATCTCTCCCAGCGGATCAAATGTCAATGATGTGTTGAAGATCTCGTCGCTGGAGTTATCTTTTTCCGGAAACGAGCCACCCACAATAAACACATTGTGCTTCTTTGCCAAGTCGGAAAGAAATTTCGTGGTTTCACCGCTCGGAATGGCTTCGGCGTACTCACGAAATTTGTCGACGGCATAAGGCGAGTTGAAACACTCGGGTAACATAACCACGTCCAACTTACCAATCTTCGATTCTGTCACTGCCGAATCAATGTACTTGGCGACCTTCGTCAAATTGGCGGCCTTATCGGAACCTGCCTTCAATTGGACTAAAGCAATCTTCAAATTTCTTGCGAGCGGCGCTTTGAGGACTGACATGATTTGCAGAGAAAACGTGTTGCAAGTCTTTCGTTTCTAACTTTGCTGTGGCTCTTTATCTGCGATAAGATTTGCCTGAGGTGCCCGCTGATGCGAGCATGTGGAATGTAAAGGCGCGCACGTGACTCGTTGTATTGGAATGAAACTGGAAAAGGCTCCATTTCTAAAAATAATTAAATTGGCAAGACCTGGGAAATTCAAAAAAAATGTATCGCGTTATCCCACAAAAGGATTCCGCATTCCGGGATGGTCGTTCGCCTTGAGATGTCATGATGTCGATGTCGATTGACGGTTATGATGGAAAGGCGTTGTCAGATCACGACACCGTCGATCCCAACTGTACTATTCGAATGAAGACACTTCCAAAAATCAGATGTAGGTACCTGTTTCCCCCCGTGATGGATCCTCCTCGGCAGTTCTGAGCACGGGCGTTGTAAGTTTCAACCACTCCAAATGTGGCATATACACTTCCTTACACCTCTTCTCGTTCATGTCCGACTCAAAACCGATGTACCGCAAGAAACTCCCCGCCCATTCATCTTCCTCCAATGCACCGGAATCTGGCGCCTTTCCGTTTTCGTAATAATTTTTGCAAACTCCCTGTACGAAGAATTGCTGAAGCCTCAAATCAAAGTCGTAGCCAAGGTTATCGTAGATACTTTCGTACATACGAATATGCTCTATGCCATCTTTATAGATGAGATCATGGTTATTATAGAACCAGTCCGTGTAATACTTCGGATACGAGCAATGCATGAAGATGATGGGCGCATCGTGTGAATCATCAGTCGATGTGACAGGATCGTAGTGACCCAAACCTTTAGAGACAAATTTGTCTTCGTCTTTGCTGTGGTAACCCACCCATTTGAATTGCTTCCTTGTCTGGAAATAAGGTTCTCCAAGGACTGCAGCGGCTGCAATAAATGTTTCCTTGTCACCCTCACCAGCGCTGCCTTGTGTCATCAATGGATAGTAATATTCAGGCCCGTAGATGTTGTAGTATAAAGCTAAAAGCATTGTCCGCAAATGCGAAGTTTTGTTTATCAAGAGAACACCAGCTTCCGAGGACGGGTTGGGCAATGCATTCTCGAAATCATGGAAATTGGAGTCGGCGAAAGTATAATCCTTCAAAGCTTTCAACCGGCCGTCGGGACCAGTGTGCTGCTTGTCATACTCTGAGTACCGTACCTTGTTTTCAAACACTGGAAACTCGGCGATGTCGTGGAAATAAGGGTTCGTCGTTCTGGACCAGTTGTCGGGCCATATGATGAGGCCTTTTTCTTTGAAGAGTTGTGATTCAAAGAGATACTCGACGTTTGTAGTGGGAAAGAGATCCGAGTCTAGGTATAAAACGTTTCCGAAATTAGACGTGAGCACAGCAAGCATCTTAAACTGGTAGCCCCCAAGGTTGAATTTTGATTTGAGAGTTTCGGCCATCGAGGCATCGAGCATGTTGCATCGAGCATTGTATCTCGGCAAGATCTCCTCACAAAATCTTTCTTCGTATTCGCCTTGCGAGGGAAGGAAAATCTCGATGGGCAAAGTACCTCCCGTGGCACGAATTTGCTTCACTACAAGATAAGAGAGCCAAGAGTATTTCCCTCCGCCAATCAAAACGTATCCCTTGGAAGAGACGTAATCTTTCCATTGAGCACTCGAGCGTCGAAGATTGCCAAAAGTGTCGACCCTTTCGTTTTTGATCAAGCCAGGAATGTATTCATGGACAATCCTATGGTGGGACTGCTTGAGTTTAGCGAGTGTGTCGTCTGGGATGTCGAGGACGTTCTCAAGGTACTCCTTCGAAAAGAGCAGCTGCCCGTCCTTACTCGGCTTCTCCTCTGCTTTGTCTGTTTTGTATTTCAGTTTGAGCAGCGGCGCATCGATGGCATATCTGTCAAGATCATCAAGGAACTTGGTATACGGCACGTTACTGGTGTCAGCCTTTGAAAAATCGCTCGGGGTCAGCCCGGAATGTGAGACGTGCCAAAAAACAACGAAAGCTATGGTGGCGACCACGACCAATCTGACCAAACTACTTGGCCGGGCCTTCAAGATGCTTCTTGCTTTTCTCTCGGGTAATCTGCCAGGCCCCTTCATCATTATGGTCGTGAGAGCAAGTAGCTTACCTACGTGACGCATGGCCCACACGAAACGAAAGTGAGCATAGAAGGCCGCCGTCTAAGTCTTTCGTGGGGTGCAGGATAGAACACAGAAATGCTGTCTGCGGCAGTTTTTCCAGAGATATGATTCATGATGTTGCTGGCAGGTGGAGGGAGCCTTATTTAGCGAGACCTGTTTTCGAGACTCTGGTCTCCAGGAAACTCATGCAGAAAGAAACGGCTCCCATTGTGTACTTTTCCTTAGCGTCCTATTGTCTTCCTCAGGCATCGAATAGTGGTCCGCTTCGATACCGGGCGTTTCACGCCATCCTTATGTGCAGGATCCGTAGCGTCGGGATTTTGTCTCTTGATTTTTTCTCAAGTACACACCGTGATGTACTGGCGTACGGAGAGCCCTTTATTCGGTAAAGAGCCTTTTGATGATGTTCTGGGCTATCAACACTGCAGTATGAAAAACACCCGCTCTCAACATACTCTTCATGGCAGCCCATTGCTCTCATAATGTGCTCTATGAATGGCTCATGATGCGCTCTACGACTGGCTCATAATGGTCTTGTCTTGGCACAAGACGTACAACCATCATGCATAGTGTGTCGAGCACGGGGTGCATACCGCGATCGTCGCATCCCGCGCCTCAATTGTGTGAGGCTGCCAAAACAGCGAAGGCCTGCCTGCGTGAGCCAACAGTAATTAACTGAGTACAATGCGCAGAAGAAGAGAAGACTTTTTTGGCAGACGGTAGAACAATAACGTTTGAACCTGCGTGCTTCTGTTCGCGACCGGGACACCTTTGTTGTCTGCGGGCATTGTCTTTTTTTTGCTCGCGGCCTCATGAGCCCAGCAAACCCTGACTTCACCTGGTTCCGGAGCTTGCCCAGTGAATGAGTGCCGTAGCGTACAATTAGGGCTTTCCAAACGCGGGGGCGTTTCGGTTTGGCTCGTGCTGCTTTCAGCCATTCGTCGCTTTTTTCGAACCGCCGTTCCAGGTCTTGGCTATGTGGAAGGACCCGTCTATTGCAGTCTGTCAGGACAACACACCTGAGTCGAATGTGACAGAACTCGTGTTGGGGCGGTATCTGCACACCCCCATGTCAGAGAGGCCGATTTGTGGTCATCGGCATCCCCTTTCGTTTTCTGGCTCGCGGGTGTAAAATCACGACTTCCTGTCTACGGAGGCTCCGCCAGTCTGCTTGAACAAGCAAAACAGGGTGTGTGTTGTAGGGGACTGGGCGGCACACGGCTTCAGGCTTAGGCACAGGCTCTGGTCTCACTTCTTGCTCCTCCCCTCTACTGACGCCGAGAAACTTTGACGCGATCGACAAACGTTGGAGGAGAAAATCATACCATGGGTGTCGCGCTTTGCAGGATCAGGCGGGTGGTGACTTGAGGCTCGAAGCGGTGACGTTTGACCGTCTCTTCACGTGCCCCACGGGTGAGACGGATGTGGTGCCAGAGCGTTTTCGCTTAATAGTCTTGGTGCGCATTTTGGACGCACTAGTGTTTCGAGCATGACAGGTTGGTTCCGAGACCGGTGCTCACCTCACAGAAAATGGGAACGGAGCAGGCAAGCGAAATCTGCAACCGCACAGAGGACCCCAGTTTCGAATATCAAATTACCCCTTGATTTGCTCCTCCTTCCCCTTCTCTTCCACGCCTATTTGGAGCACTGGTCTACACCCGTGGTGGGTCTGCTGCAAGCCCCTATCCCCTGCCTCCGCAGTGCTAAAACGTTCATCCTCGCCTCAACAACCGGAAAAAGAATTATCCTCCCCGACTAGAAGTTGCAAGTATCACACCTGACACAACCCACGATGGGTCGGGTCTTTGGGATATTTAATGCGGAGACGGCGCCCTAGTCTTTTCACAAATTTGGATCAGTAACAGAATCACTATTCTCCTGGAATTTGCGGCTATTTGACATTCTCACTTCAAGCGATCCTCACTGCAGGCCCAAATTTTCCAGCGATCCCGACCCAAGCACTATCTTTGCAAAAAAAAATACACCATGTCTTTGAAAGCACCTGACTTCGAGGCTATAAGGTCCAAGAACTTCGCTTACAAGCTCTTCGGATCGAAGATCTCGAATTCGAAATCGCCGCTTTTCCAGAATTACATTCTTGAGAAGCAGGGCCTCGCAGGACACCGGTATGAGCTTCTACAGTCTACCGATGTCGAAGGATTTGTGAAACACATCTCAGCTAATAAAGAGGCAGGAGTCCAGCTGGAAGCTAATTTGATTTTCAACGGCGCTGCAGTCACTTTGCCACATAAAGTTGTGATGGCAGACCATGTCGACATCGTTGATGTAAATGCCAAGGGTGTCGGAGCGATCAACACCATCTACGTGAGATTCGACGACTCGGGAAAGCCTTTAAACATTGGCACGAATACGGATACTATCGGTATCAGGGATTCCTTCTTGTACAACAATAGGGATGCTGTGGAGAAGAGTAAGGCTGCAGGTAAGCCTGGGTTGGTCTATGGTGGTGGAGGGGCGAGTCGTGCTGCGGTGTATGCTCTACATGCTTACTTGGGCTGCTCCAAGATCTACGTGGTGAACCGATTTGCCCATGAAATCGAGACTCTTGCGGAAACCATGAAATCGAATGGGTTCACCGGGGAAATCATAGGCGTGGGGTCACCCGAACAGGCCAAGACTTTGGAGAAGCCCGAATTGGTGGTGTTGTGTGTGCCTGATTTCGAGCCAGCTACCGATGAGGAAAAGAACGCTCGTGCTACTCTTGAAGTTCTCATCCAATCGCCGGAGAAAGGAAGCGTCATAGAAATGTGCTACTATCCCCGTATCGTAACCCGGCTTTACAGGGATTTCGAGGCTGCTGGCTGGAAAGTCATCAGCGGCATCGAGCCCATGATCTATCAGGGGATTGCACAGCAAGTGTTGTGGACCGGCTACAGCGTGGAGGAAATGCCGGTGAAAGAGGCCATCAGTCACGTGTACGAGAGTCTTGAGTGAGAGACATTTATAGATCGGAAACAAGAAGCAAGACAACGAAAATCGGAGGGGTGTAAGCAGAGCGAGTATGAGAAGATCGGCAAAAGCACAAAAGAGGCGGGTGAGAAAAGAACAGAAGGTAGAAAAAAAAAACTCATTAGGGATTGTCAGGTTTCGGCAGCCGTGTGTTTGCTACATAGGTCTCTCAGTCTCACCCGGTCTCCACCTACATAGTGCTCGCCGTCAGATGCACCCCGCTTAGTAAGAAACGATCTCTTGGCGAGACAACGAGCCCAGTGTTTTTTTTTTAACCACCACTCTTTTCTTGCTTCGGCCTCCCTGGACCTTTTCGTCCCTTCTGTGAGATTCGGACTGCTGACACAAAAAGACACTTCACAAAGAGACACCTCACAAAACACCCCCCCTCTTGGCTTATGAGTAGGAAATACGCTTCGCTTCTCCACTGCGCAAGAACCATGTCTACCCTTCAGAAATTGCCCAAGCTGTGTTCGTTTGTCGAGGCAGTGGTGCCCGATGACCAGATCCGAAGCAAAGACGTAGCGGCGGAAAACACAAAGAACATCATCAGAACGCCTCGGATCCTCCAGGATGGCTTGTTCTCCTGGTCCTTGCCCGAGCCGAGGAGAGAGTATTCCTATTTGACATCGTCTCCACAGGCATTGGCAGACTTGGGGCTAGACCCGAACGAACCTGCAAACCCAGAGTACCGGGAAATCGTGAGCGGTCAGATCTACGAGAAAAACTTCCAGGAACTAGGGTTGCCCTTCCCCTATTCCCAAGCATACGCAGGGTGGCAGTTTGGCCAATTCGCAGGGCAGCTAGGCGACGGCAGAGTACACAATTTGTTCGAGGTTCCCAAACCCTCTGGTTTGAGCCTGCCTACTTTTGAAGGCAACCGCAAGAAATACGAAGTGCAGTTGAAAGGGTCCGGGAAAACACCTTATTCCCGTTTCGCAGATGGCAAAGCGGTGGTGCGCTCCTCAATCAGAGAGTACATCATTTCAGAGCACTTAAACGCAATCGGCATCCCTTCAACGAGAGCTTTGTCTTTAACCTATCTCCCGAAGACGTACGCTCAGAGATACGGGGCAGAAAAATGTGCACTTGTGTCCAGATTCGCTGAGCTGTGGATCAGACTCGGCTCCTTTGACTTGCATCGCTGGAGACACGATGTTCTGGGTGTTCGCAAGCTTTCTCAGTATGTCATTGACGAGCTTTTCACGATGGAGAATGGCACTAAATTCCCTTTCTTTCTGGAAACTTTGAAGTTCAAAAACGATTTGTTCGATAACACCAGCAATTCGTTGGGGAATTTGACGGATTTCGACAAGATGTACTACGAGATCATTGTGAGAAACGCCACCACAACAGCGATGTGGCAATCTTACGGCTTTCTCAATGGCGTTCTCAACACTGACAACACCTCCGTGCTTGGGCTCTCGATGGATTTCGGGCCTTTTGCTATCATGGATAAGCTCGACCGCAAGTTCACTCCCAACTCTGAAGACCACATGCTCAGGTATAGTTATGCCAACACTCCAACAGCCATCTGGTGGAATTTGACTAGACTTGGTGAGGACATTGCTCATCTTATTGGAGCTGGGGAGAAATTGATTAACGATGAGAGCTTGACAAGGGGCGCATACGGCAAAGATGACGAGGAAAGATTGGTCAAAAGGGCCACGAAAGTGATTGAGATTGGCGGGGAGTTGTATCAAT
This sequence comes from Metschnikowia anglica, assembly GCA_030573055.1. Lineage (NCBI taxonomy): Eukaryota > Fungi > Ascomycota > Pichiomycetes > Serinales > Metschnikowiaceae > Metschnikowia > Metschnikowia anglica. The sequence continues at coordinate 16,238 of JAJMCP010000019.1, forward strand.
ATGCATTCACCAAGAAATACGTGGAGACCCTTTTCAAAAGATTGGGTTTGCCTGAGCTGTTGATCTCATCAGAAAACCCTGACAAACAAAATGAAGACTTGATCGTGCCCATGCTTGATATGCTCGAGAAGGTTCAATGTGACTTTAACAAGTTCTTCATTACCTTGCAAGATTCCGAAGTAGTCAGTGCCGGATTTGACGTCGACTCATTTGCTCAATCTATCTTATTGAAGTCGCCAAGCGAACATGACAACTACGATAAGAAGGAATTGTCGAAAATCATTAAAAGATGGATCGAGAAGTACCGCCAATACGCGATGAAAAAAGGCCTTGATAAAGATGTGAGCAAGAGCGTCAATCCGCAGTTTCTTCCGAGAAGCTGGATTTTGAACGAGGTTATACTGAAGACCGAGGAAAGTGAGGGCAAGGACTTGAGCTACATTCACAAGCTTGAGAGAATGGCTTTCAATCCTTTCAATCCATCATTGTGGGGGGATGAGTCAAAGGAACTAGAACAGAAGTGGATTTTACAGGGAGACATGGGTGAAGACTACGCTATGTTGCAATGTAGCTGCTCGTCCTAAGTACATCGCCAAGCGGCAGGAAACACTTTAATTGACATCCGAAGAATTGGTTAGGCGAACCTTTCCACATTCGGTTCTGCCATCGAATTCGAGATTATTAGTACTGTGAAACTTCTCTGCAGAGTCTTTGCATTGATTTTCTATACATATACATTCGTCGTTACACAACCACCTGGAGGCTGTCTACTTGGAATGGCTCTTGACTGCATCCTTGTAGCCTCTTTCAAAAGCTTCCTTGGCCTTCGTTTGACCCTTGGAGTCCAACTTGGAGATTTTCTCATCCAAAGAGTGGTCACCGGTCGTGAAGCCGCCCAAAGCGCCAGAGCGAGGAGTGGCGCTGGAGTGCCCAGTCGAAGAATGATGACCAGAGTCATAACCATGGGAGCCAGTGCCGTGGAAGCCAGTGCCGTGGGAACCAGTGCCGTGGGAACCAGTATCATGAGAGCTTGTGCCGTGGGAAGTGGTATCTCTACCGTAACCCGCAGCGCTGGTGTTGTGACCAGAAGAACCGTAGCTCGAGTCATGGCCGTGTTTGTTCTCGTAAGCAGTACCAGCTGCGGCACCGGCTGCTCCAGCAGTGCCTGCTGCTGCTGCGCCGTAAGCACCAGAGTTGTTGCCAGTGGACCCGTGGCTTGTGGTGTTGCCATAACCGGTTTGTCCGGTTGAGGAGTGGTGGCCATGACTGGTTTGCTGGCCGTAGCCGGTTTGGCCGCTAGCAGAATGGTGCCCTTGCGAGCCGTAGCCGGAAGAGGCAGAGTTGCCATAAGAGTCTCGGCCGGAGGCACCGTACCCAGCGCCTGTGGTAGCGTTACCATAAGTGTCCTTGCCAGGGGTAGCACCCTGCGCACCAGGAGTACCTGGAATGGTAGATTGGTTACCGTGTCCAGCGGCTCCCGTGACACCAGTGCCAGAACCGTGAGAGCCCGTGGCACCCGTGGAGGCGGTTTGGTTACCACCGAAGTATTTGGTTCCGGCGCCGCTCTCCGTGCCCGATATGTTTTCCTTGCCTAAAGCCTGACCAGTCCTCTGGTCATATTGATCGCCGTACTTCGCAGCGTTCTCCTTGGTGTAGTTGCCCTTGTTGTAGTTGTCAACAACCTCTCCAGAGACGTTGTCCTTACCAATGTACTTTCCACCGGCCTTGTCGGCGTCGCTGGCTTGCTTGTTACCCGAAAGCTTCGATTGAACTTTTTCAGCGAGACCCATTCTGTCTGTTTCGGCTGTGATTGTTTTTGAGAGAGATGTAAGTGGTTTTCAACAAAATAATGTGGAAACCAAGTCAATGAATGATATTGCAAAACAAGAATTGCTGACTCGCAGAATTGGCCGGGGTTTTATGTGAGCCCCGACAGCAACTGTTGGGTGCAAATTGGCTTGCTGTAGCCACTGGGCGCAGAACCCTGCTCGGGGCCTCGTGGAACCTTGCTGTGTTCTTTCCTGCACATAGCGCTCTTTGACGTGTGAACTCGCTATGGGCAAAGTCTGCCGGCAGAACGGTCACCGAACGTGCTCCTGAGTGTGGAGAAGAGCTTGCGCGGCTTGGGGGAAAACGTGACTGATGCAAGCAATAGTCAAATTGGAGCGAGCGCCGCTATTCAGGGTGATGCCATGGCGGCATGTCACTGTGGAATCGTCATCGGCTTGTCATCGACTCGTCATCGCCATATATTCGAAACGTCATGTCTGTGCATGGGGGCAACAGCCGACATCTAAATTCCAGCAGATAGAAGCAACCAAAATAGGCTCCCCAAAAATCTCGCGGGAGCACGCGGCAGGTGCGTTGAGCCCCGGTAGGCGAAACCGAAGCAAGCCAAGGAGCAAAACCTTAAAACCTAAAAGTAGAAGAAACACAAAAAATGCTAAGAAGCACAAAAAATGCTAAGAAGCACAAAAAAGCGAAGGAACGCTGGATGCGAGATACGAAAGTTGGCTGGCCTCACTCGCACGCGGGATGTTGCTGGAAGGGATTTACCGTAAAACGTATCCATATACTATACATGCCCCTAATCCAAAAGCTTGACGTAATTTGAGGGACAAATCCCAACCTGCCCGTTCGATCTCTTGGCCTGCCACCATTTCCCATCGATGTCATCGACATCCAAAATCTCGTCCCTGAGGAACGATATCTCATTTGTGTCCTCGGGATTCGCTTCGTAGCTGTATAATGCCTTAGCCTTGTATCTGAACGTTGTAACGGGCACGGCGAAGTTATCGCTTGTCGCATTGCCGTTCCCGCTGTTGTACACCGTGTTTCTTGCACTGGCGGTATTCAAGTTTGCGTTTGAGAAATTCTCCAAGCCGTTCAAGTGCGATGAGGACATGTACGCGGACTTGTTGTTTGTCGCCTGTGAGTTTCTCGATTCGTTCACTGGGAAAGCTTGCGAGTTGGAGCGCGGCATGGCGAATTCATTCTCATGTTCGTCGGCCTTGTTGGCCGTCGAGGGAAGTTGGCCGTGAGAGTAGGAGTTGTTCTTCACTGAAAACGAGTCGATGAACTGGTTTGTGGGTGACTCGGGGTGGCCGCCGAAGTACACCACCCACAAGATGTTCAACATTGAAAGCAAAATACATCCTGCAGCGCAACACAAGTTGCCAGGAGAGCTGGAGTTGTAAACAAGGGTGTTGGTGGAGTTGGTCGTGTACACAATTGCCACGGACAAGAGCCCAACAAGAGTGAATTTGTATAACTCGATATTGTTGTTAAGGTACAAGAAGAATATGACAAGAATCAAGATGATCTCGTATACTAATCCCCACCAGGTGAACCTCAAATATGTGGCCGAGCCGCTAGCGCCTGCTCCGGCAATGGCGATGATCCATGCTATGACCCCGAAGGAAACTGTACTTATAGCGAAAGGATCACCCAAAAAATTAGAAAACCGAATGCCCATTTAGAAAAGTTCGAGGGAACAAAAAGGGGGCGGAATCAGACTAAACTTACGCGATGAAGTTCAAAACCTTTTGGTCCAGCGAAATGAAGAAGCACTTTTCGCCTATGAGCAAAGGTTCATAGAATGCTTGGGGGTCCTTGAAGGGGTGTGGAAAAATTGGACCGAGGGGAGGTTTTCTCAGGCCAGTGATCTTAGTGAAAACGAAGAACCCAGACTGGTGAGAAGTATTGGGGCGCTGCGAGAAAAAGGCGGCAGCTGTTTTGAAGCGAGGGGAGATCTGTGAGTTGTTGCCGTTGTTGAACCTGCTTTCTTGTTTTGCCTGGCGGAGATGGATTCTGCCAAATAAACTAAGCACTTTCTCTTTGATCCTGCAATGACGTGAGGACTTTTCTGGATCAAAACACCAAAGAAACCAAGAGAAAAAAAAAAGAGATAGCGTGTTGAGAGTCGCGTTTTTGCGTGCCGGATACCGTTCTTTCGGGTCTAGGCCTCGCAGGCGACCTAGCTGAGGCAGATGAATATCACTCGCCACTCAGGGCAGTCGGGGCCAGGAAAAAAGAGAGAGTGGGGAAGAGGCTCCCGCGGCATTCGTCGCGGCGAAGAAGTGTCAAAAGACAGACAAAAAACGTGAAGCATGTCGGCCGAGGACTGACAAGTTTACCTAGGCCAAAAAAATTTATTCCTGCATACCGCCCGCTCCTGGCCCTCGGGGTCTTCGTCACTCGTGGGACTCACTCAATCATTTCCCAAGTGCATGGAGGATCACACCCAGACAGAACGGGCACGCGAGAAACCGGAAGAGAAACGATCTTGCTGGCAATCTCGAAAAATGGCCTGGGCGAGAGACCTCGCGACCAGGGCACTCGTCGTCTGGTTGTCTATGTCCTGCATATACTGGATGCAATAAAACATTTGGTCTTGGGCGTGCTCAGAGGCCTAGAGCCGCCTTTTCTCCGCCATTCACTCAAGCGGGGTATCTTCGCCTACGGCCGCTCGGGCACGATTCATTGAGCTTGACTGGGCTCTATATGAGGCTCCTCCGCGCAGAACACTGTTTGGGTATTTTTTACCTCGGTTGTGGCTATGAGGCTTTTGCCCATTTGTTCCAGGAAGTCAGAGAAAGTCGCGGCCCGAGCCCGCAGTCCCAGAGACTGCTGTCGAGCATTCAGGCCAGTAAATACAACACTACGGAAACGCGCCACTCATCTTCTTCCGGCACTGTTCCCGTTTGGTGAGCCGGGGATATTTGCGGCATCGCCCACTCGGGCCTCTAGTGTGTTTTGTTTAGCCGGGCGTAGGCGGGGAGGGCTGGAGAGAGATTCACGGATGATGCGTGGTGCAAGATGGCGGCGCCGGTGCCGTGTGCCTAAGCGAGAACCTCCCGCGCAGGGCGAACAGGAATACATTCCTGGCTCTGCGCTGCTGGCGAGATGCTGCCAGAGGCAGCGAGCCTTGAGGCCCGGTCACAGCACGGCACCCGTCCCTGGCACATTGTTAAAAAAAAAGGAAAAGGCGCCAACAGTGACTCGCAAGAAAAAAGTTGAAACAAAAGAAACGGGCGGAAGGGAAAAGGAAACAGGTCCTCCTCAGCACTCTTTTCTTTTCCGGCTGTCCGCTCGTATAGTCGCACGGCAGTCAATGTCCAGCCTCGAGGCAAGAGCTTCAGTCGTCCGTTGGCGAGGCGTGAACACGGGCCCGTTCCGGTTCTAGCCGTTTTCCTCCATTATGTTCTAGTGCGGCGCGCGCTCATCAACGGTCCGTCCCGAGCGCGCGCCCTAGTCCAGAGGTGAGAGCCAAGCACTTCTTCCCCCGGTCAATTTCCACGTGAGGGCGACCCAAGAAAGACTCGTTTTTTTCGACGGCGAAATACTTGGGGCTGTGGCATTCGAACAAGTCACATTTCGCACGTTTTTCCCGTGCGGATGGGCGTTTGGGCAAGCGTACAAACGACAACCGCTGACGTGGGTTTCCGAGGAAACGCTACGTCGGTGCGTGCGGCCTTGGGCGAGGGACGGTCACTCTTCCACATTGGGAAGCTGCCAATGACCACCACGGGCGATAATCTGCTCAACGGCAACATTGTGATTTGGTGGTTTTTCATTTGCTGATCGGGGGCTCCTTTTTTTCATGGCGCGGGTTGATCCGGAGCCTCGAGTCACAGTTACGTGAAAGGCCCACCGGGCTTGTGTCAGTTTTCGGGACATCTGCGATGCGTCTGACTAAGAATCCGGGGTATATAACCTAGATCAAGTCTGCCAGAGCCCCGTGAACTTCTCCCAAACCACCCAAAAGAAAGACTCCTCGAACACAAAGAAACAAAGCTGCTGTTGCCAGAAAGCGTTGATTCAGTATTCTTCCCAAATCTACTCGTTGCACTCTGACATCATGCTTCGCACACGTCAAGCAGCGCCAGTTTTGAGAGTGGGCCTCAGTTTCTCCAGGTACAAAACAACACGGGCCCTCGACATCCGTACCAAAGTTTTGAAAAACGACAGCTTGGAGAAAAACAACGATCTCAAATTCATAACTCACCCGGCGTTCCCTCACGAAAAATGGTCTGATGAAGACTGTGCTGGTGTCGAGTACTTGCACCGGCCACCCAGGTCCAGATTAGATCGCATTGCTCATAACAGTATGAACATTTGCAAAACGCTTTTCAACACCATCACGGGCTACAGAAAACCCAAATCTGAATCGGAACTACTGCACAGATTCCAAGGCACTCGCTGGGAAATGACCGAAAACAAGTGGCTCACAAGGGTGATTTTCTTAGAGTCCGTCGCCGGAGTGCCGGGCATGGTTGCGGCGTTTCTTCGCCATTTGCACTCGTTGCGTTTGTTGAAAAGAGACAAAGCTTGGATCGAAACTTTATTGGACGAGGCGTACAATGAGAGAATGCATCTATTGACATTCATCAAAATCGGCCAGCCCTCGACGTTTATGAGATTTTTCGTCTACTTGGGCCAAGGTGTGTTTTGCAACATGTTCTTCTTCCTTTATTTGTTGTCTCCACGCTACTGCCACAGATTCGTAGGGTACTTGGAAGAAGAGGCAGTCAGTACTTACACCCATCTTATTGATGACTTGTCCGCTCATCGTTTGCCCAAGTTTGACAAGGTCTCTGTTCCCAAAATTGCCCAGGACTATTGGCCGGAGCTCAGTGAGAAATCCACTTTTTTGGATTTAGTGCAAAGAGTGAGAGCCGACGAGTCCAAGCATAGAGAGGTGAACCACACTTTGGCAAACTTGGACCAGAAGGACGATCGTAATCCTTATGCCATGAAGATCGAAGGCGTGGAAAAGCCACAGCCTGATAATGGGTTGAAGGGTAAGAATAAAGTCGGATGGGAGAAGGAAGACTTGATATTGTGAGAGGTGTGTAGTTAATCAAACTTCGCTACTTTCTTGACGAGCTTATCTTTAGAATGTTTACAAACTTAGAGTTTATGCACTGTTTTTCTAAAGTGTTAGTCGTGATAACTGTTTGCTCGTGCAAACAATAATGCCATAGACAATCTTGCCGTGATAGTATAACTTCAATGAGTCGCTCCAAAAATGATGCTGGCACTCAAACAGACTACCATGACAATGACACCCCAAATGGAAAGGAGCAATCCGCCGAACTTACAGAACTTTTCAAGAGTAGATAACTGGCTGTTTCCATCGAGCGGCTTGATCAACATGAAACTAAAAAGCCCCGGCAAAATGAAGGAAATAGATGTGGAGCCCGTTGCGCCGACAAACGCAAGAACATGTGCCAATGACTTCACGGTGATAGCAACAAGGTATGAGGCGACAACAATGACCGAGGTGATGACGTAGAATTTGGAGGAGGTGAGTGGCACAAGGATCGGAGCATGGCCATCAGTATCCTGAGCGCCCTCCATTGGAGTTGTGCTGATTAAAGAGTGGTCGAAAGATTGATCTGCAGAGTCGCTTTCTTGGATATCCGGAATAGGTGCGTATCCGTTTGAAGTCACCGCTGGTTTTCTAAGCTTCCAGCCAGAGGAAACACCATGGCGGATGAAGTAAAGCACGTGGTTCACCGACCCCCTGCACGGATGACACTGTAGAGGGAAGGATAAGGAGACCATGATGACGATCGCCAAGCGGCCAATGAGCGAAGGCACAGAATTGCGGGGATACATACTGATGATGTTTGCGTTCACGGAGTTCCCAAATGTCAAATAGCCCAAGACCCCCACAACCAAGTAAGACGAGCAAGCGATCGTGATGGCGTTGCGGATAATGAGGTTCGACTGTCTCGTTTGAGAGCCATCCTTATCGTGGGGCTTAAGCTCGTTAATGATGGCGAACATGTTCTGGTGGCATGTGTAAGCAAACACAAATATAGAGAACGACGTCAACGTCAGCTTCCATGAGATGGGCCCGACCAACTCGATCGTCCTTTCTGGGATCGCATCGAGTAGATAATGCTCAACGACTAGACAGATAAGATAGATCACCGAGACCAAGGCCACCACGCTCGTGTACTTCAACGAGTCCAATTTTTTCAAAAAACTGAGCGGCGCAACGACCCCAACCATAAAAGCCGTGATCCATACATTTCGCTCCATCAAGATAGAGTCGCCACTGACGCCTGTGCTCTCAATAATCTTAGGCATCAAGTCGCCAATAACCACCAAATAGGAGACCCCAACACCAAAGCATTTCACGGCGATAGCCCCGTCGAAAATGATCGAAAGCTGTGGATAGGTCAACTGACAAAGACTGAAGTAAGACACGGCGTCCTGCTGCTGCGTGTACTTGGCGACTTTATTCTGGAGGTAGAGTCCAAATGCCGAGGTGAGCGAGCTCCATATAATGAGCCCGGCCCCGAAAAGCAACCCGTTGCACTTGAGGCCGTAGGGCATCGCAAGGACGCCTGCTCCTATGATTGTATTGAGGAGGTTAATCGACCCGGACCGGATCGTCGCTGTTCCCATTTATGATAGATAAGAAGACGTGATAGAAGAAGCTGGCTTTCGCTACGGATTCCGCGAGCTGATAGTGGAGTATGCTTAGTGGAATCGCTGGGATTCTGTGCAGGACCCGAGAATCAAGCAAGATAAGCACTGGAGTCGACGGTTCTGGAAACGATAGAACGACGTTTCAGTCCGTGGAAAGTCCTTTCCAGATTCTTCTCTTCTCTTTCTTTGGTTGCATTTCTCTTTCGCTTTTTCTTTTTTCTTTCTGCTGAATAACTATTCAAATAGTACATATTTCTACTGGAGATTTACGAAGGGCGGGGTCGTGCTCTAAGAAGTTTGGTATTTGCCATGGCAGGAGATCTCAATCCACTTTTCATTCAAATCAAAAGATATACCATCCCAACAACAAAGCAATGATCACTAATATAGCAGCGAATGGGAGCGAAATACCGCTGACGGTTTCTTGGGGAATGGCCTTGATGTCTTGACCAGAAATTTCGTTCGAGTCCAATTTCACAGACAAGTTGTTGATCTTGGTGTTCGAGTCATCCAATTCATTCTGGTACTCCTTACGCGCTGGCTCGTCCCGTGCCTGAGGTGGCAAGATGTTTCCCTCTTGAAAAGTCCTGTCAGGGTTCACGGTAGAAAGGTTAGCATGATTTATCGATTTATCATGAGCAACTGTAGTGTTGACGTCGTTCTTAATCACCAGGGTGTCGCGGATCACGGAATTTTGCGTGGCGTTGGCGAAACTGGCCTCGTTGATGTGAGTGTCTTCCCTCACGTCGTCCTGAATGATGAAGTTGACTCTCAACTTCTTTTGTGCACCGCTTTGACCGTTCTGCTGGTACAAAGTGGTCCAGTTTTCGGCGACCTTGCTTGCGTCATCGAAATTATGGCAGGGACAGGAAACTATCAAAAACTTGTCCTTACATTTAAAGTCCTTTGGCAAGGGCGTCGTGTAGCCCTGCAAAATGACGGAGATCTTCATACTCTGGCCAGGCGCAACAATGCTGGCATTTGGTCTAACGCAGTACAACTTGGGTGCGGTGGTCTTGACCTTGAAAGCCAAAGGTTCAGGCGAGGTGTTGGTCAAAGTCAAATACTCGGTGAGGGGCTCGACAAAAGTGCCTGTAGGGTTAGTATCTATTTTCGCAGGGAAAGCAATGATCTCGTGAGGCCGTATAGGACGCAAGAATGAACCGAGGCAGGGGAATAAGGGAAGACTAAAGTGTGGTGTCGAGTGATCTCCGGATTCACATGATTGAGCTCTTTGAGCCCCTTTTTCTATGGGATACGTAGTGAAACCATGAGACGGCCTTGGTAGGGATGATGACAAAAAAGGGGACCAAGAGAGCACTCATGAAACGGACTGAGGCGGCCAATAAGCTTCGTTGAACGGTATGGAGGGAATGCAGCAACTTTCAACGAGGTAAGGCGCCTGTTGCCCAAACGTCCTGAGCGGAGTAGAGCAGATTTGGCTGGGCTTCGTGGCAGAAACAAGCTCAACGGACAAGTGGCACTTTCATGGACATGTGTTCACACCCCAGACAGACAGTTCCACCTGGAAATTTGAGCGGAGGCGGGCAAAGGGATATGCTGATCCTCCTCCTCCTCTCTCAGGGAAGAGAAACGAGCGGACAGTCAGATTTTCCATTTTTCTGGGTTTGTGTTGGTGCAATCATCTGAAATAAACATTGCTTGTAGGGAGTGCGGCGTCGATAGCCAGGCTCAGACAGAACGGCCAGTTGGAAGTGAGGGATAGACACAATCGCCAGCGTGTCTCGGAGCGGAACGTGCCTCAAAAGGCCTCATTTTGATCACCGTGGAAAAACACACATACCTCTGTAGGTCAACACGTTTGGATGGACTTCCATTGTTAGTTATTCTTGGGTGGGGCAAGGAAAAGAAGGGTTGAGGGTATGGGGAGAAACCATTGAGCGCGCGAACGGATGGTCCAGAGTGGCCAGGGCAAAAAAAAACAGAGAGGAAAAAAAGTGCCTCCAGTGTTGTGAACAAGGCGCAAAGAAGCATGGGCCTCGCAGCACCGAGGATACCGAAAAAATAGTAATACCTGAAAATAATACGGTCAGGAAAATGGACTGACAGAGAGCTAAAAACGTCATGTGCGCGAGGCCCGGGGGCCGGCCATCATAAAAGGGCAGGATGCTTGGAGGGCGAAAGCAGTAGACGTACGGACAGCATCGCCAACACACCCCAACAAAAACAGCCGTGCAACCGGTGAGGTGAAAACCAAAACAAGAACAAAAAACAAAGAACAAAAACAAAAACAAAAAATAAAAACAAAGAACAAAACAAAAACCAGGCGAGCCACCAGTTTTCTCTGCAGTAAAAAACAAAAGACACCTACGGTTCTAGAAGTGGGTTCTCGCATACTCAGCTGGGACGGTGGATGTGCATCTCTGGATGAGAGGACAGAGGGCGGAGGGACCAGAAAAATGCGAAAGAATACAACAAAAGCGTTGCGCCAAAGACCCCACGCGAAAAGTTTTCCGCGTGGCGCCTGTTCCCAAACTCATGGGCGTAAGTTTCATGGGACTGTCCCAAGATGGGGCGGGCAGCTCAACAGATATACTGTGTGCGTATCACAAAACTGGTAATTTCACATGCCTCTCAGAGATGTCACATGGGATGTCTCTTGAAACAGTGCCCTGAGCACGCCAAAGACAGTTCTGTGAGTTAGATTAAACTTGCGCTATAAACACAGTCTGGCTCCCATCCCGTCTGAATTGGGGTGTTCTTATAGACGCCTAGTAATCGTCACCCTTAGAGACCACTTCCTTTTTGTGGGGGTGCAATAAGATCGTGTGCTCGTACTGAGCAGTATACGACCCCGTGGTGTCCACTAGAGGTGGGTAGTCCTCGACAACGCCTGCGCGGACCAATTGGTTCAAGGCGAGAAGATACTTGTCCTCGCCTGCTCTTTCCAAGTATCTGCGGCACCAGGGCAAAGTGCCGAAGTTCGTCTGGATGGATTTCACGAGTTCCTTGGCTCTTTGCGAGGGCAATTTCACGCCATCAATGTTCTGGTTCAACGCATAGTGCGAGCACTCTCCTTGCGTGATCACGTATCCTTTCCCTGTAGTGCCGAAGGTCTCAATGGCAAACGTCTCGCCTTCTTCCATTTTGGTCATATCGCCGTTGGCCACAATGGGCACAGTTTTTCCCGAGTGAATCACGTAGTCTCCGATGTTGTGGCCGTTCAAGTTCTTGATACATTTAATTGGGTATGTCTTACCGTCGAGTTCCATCTCGTAAGATTCCATGACCTCCTGGATGGCTCCACCGATGTCGTTCAATCTCACGTCAATACCAGCCTCCTTCACTCCCGTGTAGGTAGCTTCACGGACCGCAGTCAAGAGGTTGTCGTACTTGTCGTCGAATGTGAGAGTGAATGCAGAGTCCACAATGTGTCCATTGACGTGAACACCAATGTCGACCTTCATCACGTCTTCCTGTTGCAAATGCAACTTATCCGAAGAGTTGGGCGTATAGTGTGCAGCAACGTGGTTGACAGAAAGACCAGTGGGGAACCCAATTCCCTGTTTCAACGTGTGGTCGTTGTTGGTGTAGCCTCGGATAGAGTTTTCAATCAAGTCTGCAATCTCAAGCATGCTCATACCAGGCCTGATGTTCTGCTGGGCCTTGGCACGTACTCGTCTGTGAATCTCGGCGCCCTTCCGGAAATCTTGCCAGTGGTTGTTCTGTTGCCTGTCCAAGTACCGTTTCTCCTCATCTGTTGTACGGTAGCTGTTCACCTCCAACGGGTACTCCATCCACTGGCCCTCTGGGAACACACCATCAGGGAAGGAGTTGTTGATGTACACATTCTTTTTCTTCTTCTTGTTGTTCTTCTTCTTCTTCTTCTTCTTGCCGTCGCCGTCTTCCGCTGCCTCTGCTCCGCCCCATTCATCAGCTTCGCCCGAAGGCTCTGTGGCAGCAGCCTCCGCAGGCTCACTAGCAGCCTGAATTGGATCCTTGAGACTCAACTGGTCAACCTTTAGCTCTTGCACATCTTTACTGGCGGTATCAGACATTGTGGAATCAAGGCAGTGTGATGTAGAAACAAAAGTTTGTACCCACAACTTTATGCCATCTGAAAAAGGCCAGATAAGATTTTTGGTGGTTTTTCATCGCAAGCGTCCGGACATCCGGTCATGTGACTCGGTGTACTGGAGGCATGTCTACAGTATGAGGAGCTGGAGACGAAGTGCTCTCATGCCATACTTTGTTTTCTTTTCGTGATTTTCTTGTTTCTTTTCCGTGAGATTGATTATTACATATCCACACTTGTATCTAAAATTGTTTGATTTAACTTGGCTCGAAGCAAGTACTGAAATAGTTCTCGAAATGTTTAAATAGGAACGACCTCCGAATAATGTTTTTGGTCGCGGTGCGCTGATGAAAGTATGCTGCTGTCGTGCGAAGAATGTGGACTCGGAGCCTGCCTAGTCCTTCGACTGTTCTGGCCCAGACAGGCCAAAGAGCTCTGCTTTATCGAAGTTGATCATCTTGCCATCGACCGACGTTCTTGAAGCACTTTGTATCTGTCCGTGGAAATCGGGGGTCTTCAACAATGTCCGTCCCATCATAGAGCCTCCGTGTCCTGCGGCCGCTGCACCTGGCGACGGCGTAAAAAAATTCACGTAGTCATTCATGTTAAACCCGGCCGGTGTCAATGCCAACCCTGCTGAGGGAAGCGCACTTCCCGGAACAGCCAAGCCCCCGTATATCGAAGGCGTGAGCCTGTTTTGTGGCGTTTTCGCAGTAGACATGACTGGCCTCTTGGGTGTAAGCGGCGGCGGCGGAGCGATGAATTGGTTTCCTGCCACGAGGGATTTTGAGCCGGGGTTGTTGGTAAAGGCCGAGTTGTGAGCTCCTGAGCTACTAGTAGGCGCTCTCGGCGTGTTCCCATACGTGTTCGATACGGAAGGCGAGGCCGCTAAATACATGAGCAAATCAGCACCTTCCTCGTCGTCGTACGCGTCGCCTCGACCTTGTTGAGTGGGCGTCTTGAGCAATGTACTCTGGCCGCCACCAAGCTGTTTTTTAGACAACGTTGGTGTGGTTTGAGTCTTTGAGTTCCCAGGTTGTCGTTCGTTTTGCGAGTTTGAGGACAAGACTGGAGATGGGTGCAAGGAATTGCGCTTTGGAGGCGTCAGAGGCCCTCCAATGGCTTCCAAGACCATATGAGGTTCATGAGGGCGGATCACAGCCCCGCTATCGGCCCTGCGTCTCTTTATAGGAGAATCGTTGGGCTCTGTAAATGCTTCGGAGTCCAAGGAGCTTTTCCTGGAGCGTGTCTCTGAGGGAGAGCCATTCCTAGAATGAGAGCCCTTTGCCGAGAAATTCTTCAATGGCGAACTGGAAAGGAAAATTGATGGCTTCATCAGCGTAGGCAGCTTTCTGTCGGGGGAATACAAACTAGGCAGCAGGGTCAAATTCTTGTGGCTCCCGCTGGCGATTTGGCGTCTCCACATGTAGTAATTCTTCAAAGGGCTGGATTTCGGAAGCGACGTCAGTGAAGCCGGAGAGTCCGGCGGCAACGTACGGGACGCACTAGACGACGTTGATGTAAGCAGCTGCTTGGCGGCCACAGATGCCTTGGATAACTTTTTCTTAAGTTCTTGGGCAATTTTCTCCAATTCTTCCTTCTTCAAAGGCGTTTTCAGCTTGCGAGAACCCAGGGAAGAACCATCTTTTCCCGCTGAGCCAGGCGTGATTTTGCCTGACATGTCTTTGTCTGGTTGATTGGGGCTCTGACTTTCCTGGAGAGTGTTCATTAATTGGATGTATGTGATTTTAAGATCTCGCTGTGAGAGTAACGAAATGGGCGAATCTTCTGCAAGTATAAAAAAGGATATGGCCCTTGCGATTTTTTGATGATCGAGGCTGAGGGAGGTCTCCGGTTCTCTCCTTTAGTTATTCCCGTCTCCAAAAGACCGATTGCTGAAACCAGAAAAACTGAGGTTGCTCGATCAAAACGTTGGAATGAGCCAGCCAATGAAACTCTGTACCCTTGCAGTGTACAAAGAAAAGCACAACAAAAGAAAAAGGAAAACGTCTTTTCCAAAAACAAAATAAAAAAAAACCCAAAGATTAACCAACACTATGAGTATTCTTGGAAAGAAAAATGGCAGGCCGATGGATGAAGCAACGAAGAAACAGAACAGAAAAAAAAAGAGAAAGAGAGGGAGATTTTCTAGGGACGTGTGAGACATGAGGTGAGATTTCTGTATCGGGATTAATGACTTACAGGACGCGACTCGCCCTACTAGCGTTTCCGGAATGCTGACATTGCGCTGTCGGGCAAGGGAAGGGGATGTTCTCAGATAAGGCGGAAAAAAGCGCAATGACATCTCTTTTCTGTGCTGGAGACTTTTCGGGTTTACGTTCGAAAACCCGTGGTAAATGTCTCGTCACATGTAGTCTTTTTTCGAAATATTGTTAGCATTTCATTTGCTTCTCGTCAGTGAGGGCGTTGCACCGCGGCGTGTGGCTAGCCAGACTGAAGAGCACAGACCAGCGAGAAACAGGACGTGGATTCTCAAAAGGTGGCTCAAACGGCTTAGACGTTGTTCCTTTTTTGTGCTTGTTTTCACAAATCTCGCGAGAGCATTCCCTATCATTTCATCAGAAAAATGCAACGAAATCCGTCCTTGAATCATCATTGGAGAGTCCGGCTCTCGCTCTCTCCGCGCTCGTCAGTGGCCCGCCATACAAGGGCAACAGCCTCTGATATTCCTGCCTTGGCGGTGTTGTACTTCTTGAATACTCAGATCATGATTGTGTCACAGTTACTTGCACATGCCTAATTCAAGCTGTCCTATCCTGTGAAGATAGAATCGAGTGAACCACACCAAAGGGGACGGAGAAGCTGCGTGTCGACAGGGTGTACTGGGAGGCCCCTCATATTCTTCTTTTCTTCTTTTCTTCCTTTTTCATCCTTTCCCTCTATTTCTTCTCTTTCTTCTTTTTCCTCCTTTTCTCCCCTTTCTTCCTTTTCGTGCGTCAAGCCAGATTCAGCGTTGGTCTGAAATGAGACGGTGAACAGGGCTGTACGTACCGCCGGTTACATCAGTTCGTTCCCTTCACATTTGCTGGATTTTACAGCCCTTCAATTCGATAGCGGCAAGGAGGAGCAACCCAAGCCCCGCGACAAGCTTCAACAGCCCAAGGGAGAGACGCGGCCGGTCCAATTGCGGGGGGCCTCAGTGAGGTTCCGGTCAGCGCCTGCTCACTTCCCGGCCACGCAAAAGACCCACACAAGACTTATTTGTTTCTTTTTCTATTTCTGGTTGCTTTCCTGAACGAGGCAACGAAACTTACGAAGAGAAGCTGAAGACTGGCGCTTCAAGTTTAAGTTTGCTTGCGATGCATGGAGCTGAGGAAAGTAGGCCAATGCTCAAAATGAGGAATTAGCCCGCTGCCCCCCCTTCCATAGGCGTTCCAAAAGGAATGAGCATCCTGTGTTGCCGCCGGTCAAACAGCAGTTCTCCGCCCGGAATACATGGCCGTGCTTCACAGATCCACCGAGTTGCCAGAAATCCTGGAGACAATCGATGGGGGAGCCGCTACAAATTCACATGGACATCCTGGAGTAGACGCGGAGACAGAGTGCCTCGATGAGTGTCTGCTCACGTGACAGTCCTCGACCAACGATTAGGTGGAATTCGACTTCCAATTCGACCATTCTTGAGGGCTGTCCGCAAGCGGCCTTGCAGGTGTCTCAAGGTGCCATTGATAGTCATTGTCATCGCGTTTCTCGGTGTTGGCCGAGGACCGTCGTCAGAAAGGCGGCTCTAACTCCGTGCGAAAAAGGCGATAAGGGAAAGCATACATCCATGAGAGACCAAATGACAAGAATGGAGAGTAAGACACAGAGTGCTATCCGACTCTGAAAACCGCAAGCCAGGCCTCTCTTCTAGAGTGGACTCCTGGAGAGAAATCGGGCAAGATTGCGGGGCCAATGGCAAGCCTCCAAACAAAATCTGCCAGTTGTGAGTCCTCTCTCGGTCACGTGACATGAATCAAGTTTTGGATACTGTTTACATAAGTAAGAAATCACTGGAAGTATTTTACGCTTCTTTTCTCAGACTAAAGGATAGCCATGCTCTCCATTCCTTTAAGTTTGATCCCCATAGTGGTGATCGTCTGCCTATACCAGGTCATTACCCTGGGCTTGCCACGATTTTTCCTCGTCCCCACGCAGAACTGGCAGAACAAGATCTTGAAGGTGATCAACTCCCCCCAGCCAATCTACTTAAAAGTCGGAGCGAAAAGATCCAGTTACCGTCGTCGGCTAATCACAGCAAGTGCACAGCCTTCTTTTTATACGAACTTCATCAATAACAAGCTAAGAATCCAGCCAATTGACTCGGCCAACGAAAACGACAGTTTCTTGAATAAAATGAAAGTCAGAGACCCCAAAGATCCCCAGAGAAAGTTGATTTTCGGATTCTTTCATCCCTACGCAAATAACGGAGGCGGCGGAGAGAAGGTCTTGTGGCAAGCCGTGCTGGCCACGTTGATGGAGGACGAAAGAAACATTGCTGCAGTGTACACCACGAATTCCGATGCTGAGCCCTTACAAATCTTGGAAAAGGCATCATCCAAATTCAAAGTAAGCAATTTGGATCCTAAACGTATAGTGTTTATCTACTTGCGCAAGTTTTCTGCGTACATCGACGGTTCATATTGGAAGCACTTCACTTTGGCAGGACAGCTACTAGGATCCGTGCTTCTTAGCGTTGAGGCCATGTACGAATTGAGCCCAGATGTCTGGATAGACACGATGGGGCTTCCGGGAAGCTACTGGCTTGTTTCGTGGATTCTAAAGATCCCAATCGTTGCTTACGTGCACTACCCGATCATTCAACCAGATATGTTCAACAAGTTAAAATTCAAGACAGTTAAAGACTTGACGTCATTCACATTCACGTTGAGCGACGCCAAGCAGCTTTTCAAATTCTCTTACTGGTCACTTCTTTGTTTGGTCTACATATACTTGGGTTCTTGCGTGGACGTGACTCTCGCCAACGGCACATGGACCTTCGACCACATTACCAGAATCTGGGCATTAAACAGGAACAAAGTTGTCGAGATCTTATACCCTCCTTGCTCCACCGAGGATATGGTCATTGGGGAATCTGAGACAATGCCAACACACAAAGAGAACAAATTGCTTTACATTGCCCAGTTCCGTCCAGAAAAAAGACACTCATTGATTTTGGAAAACTACAAAACTTTCGTGGAGACATTCCGCAGCTCGAAATTGCCTTTGACGAATTTACCTACAATCACTTTCCTTGGCTCTTGCAGAACTCAGACAGACTCTTCCACACTCGACTCTCTTCGAGCGCAAGTTGCGAATCTCGAGTTGTCCGAGTATGTCGAATTCGTTGTTGACTGCTCCTTTGACGAGGTAAAACAAACCTTGAGTTCATGTGCTTTCGGACTCAACGCCATGTGGAACGAGCATTTCGGTATCGGGGTGGTTGAGTATCTTAGCTCCGGCGTGATACCGATAGTTCATGCGTCTGCAGGCCCACTTCTAGATATCGTGAGAGAGAGCGAACCGGCTACTTGTTGGAAGAATGAGTTAGGGTTTTTTTTCAAAAGCGAGAGCGATCCTGACTTTGAGGGGAAGACGACTGACGGATTACTTGAGTTCACGATACGCGACAAGCGTTCCAGGTTCCCAAACTTGGCAGGATTGCTAGAAAAACTTTTCATCGAGAGCCCAGAAGAGATCTCGGAAACTGCCTTACAAGCAAAAAGAAACTTGGGTGTGAAACTTTCGCTGGAGAGATTTTCCAATCGGAGGTTTGTCCAAACATGGGTAGGTCACGTGCGCAGAGTAGCTAAATTGGAGATCCACCATCGGGAGACCCGCCGAGACAAAGTCGATCTAGTTTATTAGACAAGGGAGAAGAAGACGGACTTTGGACTGACTCCCCTCTCAATGTTTGCCGTGTTCTCCTGTTTTGGCGGGCTTGGCCTGGTGCACTAGTTATCTTGGGGGTTATGTGAGGTGGTGGTCGTGGTGGTAACCGTGGCTGCGGGCCTGGTGTGCGACATCTCGCGGCCAGCGGCCGAAAACTCACGAGCAAGATACGGAAAAGTCTCGGAGAAATATGCCTAAGCTGTCGCAATTCTAGCAAAGTAAAACATTCACGAAATTGCAAGCGTCCCTCCAAAGCTTTCGAACAGCTCCCCTCCCTGTTTAGAAGTAAAACTGTGTCCAAGAAATGTGGGCACCTCTCGCTCAAACCGCGCAAGCTCCAGGTTTGGCACCGGTCTCTCAAATGGTCGTGCGCTTCCCAGTTTGATCCGACAATCGTGTCAAAAACTCACCATACATAACGCAACAGGCACCACGCCCAAACTGTCCTGAAATACAGCCGCAAGCCATACAAACATGAAGTTGGACGTGACGAAACAATTCTCGATCCGCTCAGAAAGGGTGAAGGGCATCGACTGCCACCCGACTGAGCCCTGGATCTTGACTACCTTGTATAATGGTAAGGTTGAGATCTGGTCCTACGCAACAAATACATTGGTGAAGTCGATACAGGTCACCGATTTGCCCGTGCGTGCCGGGTGTTTTATTGCCAGAAAATCTTGGATTGTTGTAGGATCTGACGATTTCCAGGTCCGTGTCTATAACTACAACACCGGTGAGAAAATCACCCAGTTCGAGGCTCACCCAGACTACATTAGAAGTATCGCCGTGCACGCCTCATTGCCTTACATCTTGACTTCCTCTGACGACTTGACAATCAAATTATGGAACTGGGACAACAATTGGCGCTTGGAACAGACGTATGAGGGTCACCAGCACTACATCATGAGCGTGAACTTCAACCCGAAGGACCCAAACACGTTTGCCTCAGCCTGTTTGGATAGAACCGTGAAAGTCTGGTCCTTGGGCTCAACAACCCCAAATTATACTTTGATCGCTCACGACGTGAAAGGCGTCAATTATGTTGGATACTATCCGCAGGCAGATAAGCCATATCTCATCACATCTTCTGACGATAAGACAATTAAAGTGTGGGATTACCAGACGAAGTCTTGTGTAGCAACGCTTGAGGGCCATTTGGCCAATGTTTCATTTGCCATTTTCCATCCTGATTTGCCCTTGATTATTTCTGGTTCGGAGGATGGAACTGTGAGATTCTGGAACTCAAACACATTCAAGTTGGTGAAGACCGTTAACTACGGCTTGGAACGCGTCTGGTGTGTCAGCATATTGCAGAAGTCTAACGTTGTTGCCGTAGGTTGCGACTCAGGGTACGTGGCGATCAAGCTTGGTAACGAGGAGCCAATGTTTTCCATGGACAATAACGGTAAATTGATCTACGCGAAAAACTCCGACGTATACCAATCGGTCATCAGACCAAACTCTACTGAAGGCTTGAAAGATGGCGAGAGTTTGCCTTTGCAGCAGAAAGACCTCGGCACGATTGAATTGTACCCACAATCGTTGGCTCACTCGCCCAATGGAAAATTCGCCGCCGTTTGCGGTGACGGAGAATACCTTGTCTACACGGCTTTAGCTTGGAGATCCAAGGCGTTCGGCAAGGCTTTAGACTTCGCTTGGAACACTCACGACTTCTCGAACGCTACAACTTTTGCTATCAGAGAATCAAAAATGTCCGTGAGAGTGTTCAAAAACTTTCAGGAACATGTCGCCGTTGACCTCGTTTACGAGGCAGAAAAATTGATCCCTGGAGCGTTGCTCGGAGTGAAATCCGTTGGGCTCTTGTCCTTCTATGATTGGGAAACCGGCTCGCTCGTTAGAAGAGTCGACATCGAAGATGACATTCAAGATGTCGTGTGGTCCGACAGCGGCGAGCTTTTGGCCATTTTGACCTCCAGCGCATCCTCTGAAACTAGTGACGGCTCTACCGCTGCAGGCGGGAAAACCCACGAAGCTTACTTCTTGAGTTTCGACCTGGCGCTTTACCAGGAAGCCGTCGCAGATGGCTCCATCAGCGCATCTGAAGGTGCAGAGACGGCCTTCGACGTTTTATACACTTTACCCACCTCCGAGCAAATTCTGTCGGGTAAATTTATTGGAGATGTATTCATTTTCACCACAGGCTCTACAAACAGATTCAATTACTTCGTTGGAGGAGAGGTTATTAATTTGAGTCACTTTGAACACAAATACTACATCATCGGTTACAAGGCCGCCGAAGGTAAAGTTTATCTTATTGACAAATCTTTCAACGTTATTTCGTGGTACGTCAACGCTGCCGTTTTAGAGTTGCAAACATTGGTCATGCGTGGCGACTTGGAGCAGTTCGCTACTGCTACTACGGTGGACGAAGAAACCGGAGAGGAACTCCCAGATTTGTCCACAATTGGGCCAGACCTGTTATCGGAGGAATACTCGAGCTATTTAACTGGCTTATCGAAAACGGAATTGAATCAGTTGGCTAGGTTTTTTGAGAAATTGGGCTACTTAAAATTGTCTTTTTCCTTGTCCCAAGATTTTGACTCGAAATTCCAAATAGCATTGTCTACTGGAGACTTACAACAAGCTTATCAATTATTAACGGAGAAGCAGGAGAAGAACCCATCTGCGGCTCAGTCTCAAAGCCAAAAGTGGAGAAAACTAGGAGACTTGGCCATGGCCAAGTGGCAAATGAAGTTGGCCGAAGATTGCTACTGGTTGGCCAATGATCTCTCCTCTTTGTTATTATTGCTTTCGTCCTCAAACAACAAAGCCCTGTTGGATCGTCTCGCGAAAACTGCGGAGCAGAAAGGAAAATATAATATTGCTTTCCAAGCTTTATGGTTGTGCGGTGACAAAGAAAGCTGTATGGATTTGTTGATCAAAACTGAAAGATATGTCGAGGCATTATTTTTGGGCCGTACCTATGGCATTTCAAACGAAAAACTTCAAAGCGTCACAGAATTGTGGAAGCTGCAGTTAGCTTCCAAGGGAAAGAAGAGTATCAGCGACAGATTGATTTTTGACTTTCCCAAATTGAGTGTCAGCAATGGGGATGCGTTGATCGACCTCGAAGATACTCAAAATGCCGAGGAGAAATTGGAGGAGCCTCTGCTATTAGACTGAAGTGGGAAACGAAAAGAAGAGGTTATAAGAACGAACAAAATTACAGCATGATTGAAATACTGATTGCCATAGATGCATTGAGATGACAATATACTTCGAGAAAGTTTTATACTTTGATTATCTCCTTTTCTCTATATGTGTACTTTTCTCTATATGTGTACTTTTAGAGCTGAGAGTTCCTCTCGACCCCGAAAACTTTATACTTATCTATCATGTGATCTCTCTTGTCCTCGCAAACCATAAACAAATCTTGCAATCCCGATTTGCCCGAGCTGACTCTTCCATTATCGCTCCACCGGCTGACTCGATTGAAAACCAGAGATAACCTGGACTCCAATAAAAGCAATTCCGGGTCTGCCAAATCTACCATAGACAAGCGTGCAACAAAAGTGCCGCCTTTCGCCAAGGCAGTGCCGCATAGTAGCAAGGCAGCCTCCGCCATATCGATCGAGGCCTTCTCAGGGTTGTCCCAGGGCTGCCGGAGGAGTTTGTTCAGGCTGCTTCGTATGTATGGCTTGCTCAAGGTGTTATTATGAAAGCCGACTTCCTGAAGCGGCGTCCTCCCCAAATCCGACAAGACAAGATCTGCCTGATAAGAACACAGAGGCACGCTTGGCGAGTTGGGCTTATCTGAGGCGCCGTCTGCAAAAAAAAGCCCGTCGAATCTGCTAGTCATGCTTTTCATGCTCGCTTCAAGCTGCATTCCCTTGAGCTCTTTCAGAATGTACGAAAGTTCCTGGTCCGAGACCGACAGATCGTTTTCCGACGATTTCAAGAGTCTCAAAGCAGACTCCTTGAGTATATCCACCACTTGCGTGTGAGTGTTCTGCGAGTATATGTTCCCCTGGGTGAAGAAGGTGCCTCGAGGGGGCCTGCAAAAGAGCAAGTCCACACCAACAACAGTGCATTTCTTATAGAGTTCCTCTTGCTTGACCTTGTGCAAGTCCAGAAGCCGGTTTCTTGTGTGTCGGAGCCAAGTGCCGGGGGCAGAGCCCAAGTCGACGACTCTCGACACGCTTGTGTTGAATAGATCGTACAGCTCATCGAGCTTGTCGAGATTCAGCTGGGAGGTGTACCGCGCCTCATCTATGCGTTCTTGTCTGGTAAACTTCCGAGACGCGTAAGCTCGTTTTGACGTGATGCCCAATGTGCTGTATAGGCTCGGTAGGGGTTTCGTTGGGGGAGGCGGCCGTGGCAGAGGGCCGTGTTTGCCGTGGGTTGCCAGTGCACTTGTGCCAATATGGAGATGTCGTACGAGCGAAGATCTGCGTGTACCTGGTCGTGCCGAAGAGCATGCCCGTGGGCAGAAAGCGTCTCTGCCGCATGGTTTCCTCAATCGTAGGAGGCGTTGAAGGCTGCGCGGATCCATTTGCACTAGGGCTCCAGAGCTTCGTGGCTTTCTCTGCTGGTGTTGATGGATGTCTCAAGCGCATGCGTGTGGAGACGCGACTGGGCACTACCGGTCCCGGCCATGGTGGACCCTGCTCTGGCAAATAAAGATGGCGTCGGTGAGAGCACAGAGCAAAATTTATGGTCTTGGAAAAAAAAGAGGGAAGGAAGATTGGGCAGAACCGGACGAAACAAAGCCGGAGCAAAAGACTGAAGTCTGTGGGGTTTCTACGTGAGCCCACAGAGCTCGTCTGGGTGTGCGAGATTGGGCACATGCGGCTGCCGGAGGGCCTGGGCCACTGCAACACGATGCTTCTCCGACGCTGAGTTTCTGCTACAGAGTGTCAGAAGGAGGAAACGGGGGCTGCCGGGGCCTCGGCGAATGGATTTCTCGCGGGTGTCGCTCGAGTCGTGGTCGCCGAAACCCGAGTGCGGACTGTCCTCGGCCTTCAGTATAAAGAGGGAAACAGAACCGAAACGGACGCTGAATATTTCTGGGCCCGTGCAGCAAAGCTCGAAACAAGGATGCCGGGTGCCCAGGAACAAGCCAGGGCCAAATCGAGTTGATTGTGGCTTGGCCGCATTGCGGTCTTGAAGTCGCAGGGAGCTGTCACTCTCTATCCTCGCCGTGGAACTAGTGGAGAAACCACGAGGCGCAAACAGTCATGGCCCGTGGCGGGTTGCGCAAATCAGGTGCTGCTTGGAGAGGGAGCCCCAGCTCTGCTCATGCCGAGAGTATGTCCTTGTGAGTTGTTCGCTGTTGTCCTCGCTGCATGGATGCTCTCTGGAGACACTGGGGCCGGAATAGGGAACCGGGGCCTTGAAACACAAAACAAAAGAAAGCGAAACAGGACTTCAGAACAGGGCGCCATACAAGTTGCTCCTTTATCGCCACGAGCTGCCCGAACTCATGGAAACCGTGCCGCCTCTAGGCACGTCGAGTGGTGCTTCATGAGTGTCCACCCTACTCAGCCAGTCTACTCATCCAGTTTGCAGCCAAGGCTTCTTGGTTTGACGAAAAGAGCCCGCACGCGTCTCTTCTGTGAGTTGCGTCGCCTTCACTGCCCTTTTGTTCTTGGACAGACGACCGACCGCATCCATCTCCGACGGAAATGCTACAACGACGCCCGAAGCCGGAAGAAAACACCCGGCTGTCATGCGCTCAGATAAAATACTACTCCGCGAAGGACGAGCCTCACACGCCTCCTTGTGTGTCTGCCCTCGCGTTGGACAGGACCCCGAGGGGACTTGTGCAACGAAGCAGCCGTTGTACTGGGAGACTCCTGCTGGTTCCTGTGCTTCGCTGTTCCACGGGCTTGCGTGGGAAAATGTGGTGCACGCGCATTCGCAGCCGTCGCCTCCTCGGAGTCCACGTCCGTCTGTCCGTGCATAAGCCTTCAGGGCCCAAGTACGTTTATTGAGCTCGGAGCTCTTCCCTTAGCCACGGGCCCGGAAGAGGCTCGTTCTCTTGCTTGCGGCAGATGAAACGTGGACCGGACGCCCTTTCAATTCGAACCGGCCAGGAGAGGCGTATGCAGGACGAGCTCAAATAACCAGGACTTTTTCGTGTGCCGGGGCCGGACTTCACAAACCATCCTTTTCTCTTGCAACGAGAGACGGCGGAAAGCCCGGTTCGTGCCACATAGTGCTGGCAGATCTTGGTCTGCCCGGGTGCAAAAGAGCCACACTGGTGCAGTCGGGAGAGGCGGGAGCGCTCACGTGACACGACGAACCAGACCCGTGAAAAAGCACAAAAACACATTCCGGCGAACTGCAGACCCAGCTGTGCTGATATCAATCAGCCTCCATCCCGGCGACTCAAGAACCGGCGTTTTCAAAATCAATACCACGCCCAATACACCAGACCCAGAGGCGCTTTGCCATGTCACGTGATGAAACACCCGAAAGGGCTCAAGCCCTCATGGCCGCGGCGCGGCGGGCATCTGCTCGAGCCGAAAAAAAACCAGAGAAAAAAACCTAGACTGCCTTCTTTTCTCTTCATCCTCGTCGAATCAATCACACCACCAAATTTCTTTGGGAGACGAACATTAACTGACAATGTCCAAGATCACCACTGCCCACGTTCGTGAGAACGTGAAGAAGTTGTTGGAGCACTCCAACGAGACCAAGAAGAGAAACTTCTTGGAGACCGTCGAGCTCCAAGTTGGCTTGAAGAACTACGACCCTCAAAGAGACAAGCGTTTCTCTGGTACCTTGAAGTTGCCTCAAGTGCCAAGACCAAACATGACTCTTTGTATCTTTGGTGACGCTTTCGACTGTGACAGAGCTAAGTCTGTTGGTGTCGATGCCATGTCCGTTGACGACTTGAAGAAATTGAACAAGAACAAGAAGTTGATCAAGAAGTTGGCCAAGAAGTACAACGCTTTCATCGCTTCCGAAGTCTTGATCAAGCAAGTCCCAAGATTGTTGGGTCCTCAGTTGTCTAAGGCTGGTAAGTTCCCAACCCCAGTTTCCCACAACGACGACTTGTACTCCAAGGTGCAAGACGTCAAGTCCACCATTAAGTTCCAGTTGAAGAAGGTCTTGTGTTTGGCTGTCGCTGTTGGTCACGTTGAGATGGAGGAGGACGTCATTGTCAACCAAATCATGATGGCTTCCAACTTCTTGGTTTCCTTGTTGAAGAAGAACTGGCAAAACGTCGGTTCTTTGGTCATCAAGTCCACCATGGGTCCATCTTTCAGAATCTACTAAGCGATCTCTTTTTATATCTTGCATAGAATAGATACTCGTGGAATTCATTTGTTTCTGTAGCTGTAATCATATCCCTAGGATGTACTTCAAAATCGTCTTTTGAATGCTTTTCCATTATCACCTCAGATTACTCCAACTATTTCAACAACGATTTAGCTATTCTAACTTCAATGATCCAACTTTGCTGCTGATATCGGCACTATCGCCCAGAGTCTCAACGTGTTCCCCAGACCCTTGGGCCCCGTTCATTTCTTTGACAGTGACATTCTTTTCCTCAACGTCATCGTCGTCATCGTCGTCATCATCGTCATCATCGTCGTCATCATCGTCATCGTCGTCATCATCGTCATCGTCGTCGTCATCTTCGTCGTCGTTGTTATCATCGTCATCGATGATGGCGTTCTCATGATCGTTCGATTTCGAATCCTCTTCATCATCATCCTCCTCTGGATAACCTCCAAATTTCATGACAATTTTGTTCACAATTTCATTCCAATCCATCATACCTCCCATGCCAATGTCACCATAAGATCCAACAACCTTCTCCACGGGCTTTAGTACCTCCATCCATGGCATTTCCTCAGATATGAGTCTCAACTGGCGTTTGGTCGAAGCAGCATTGTATGCATTGCTGACCATCGCAGGAGCAAGGAGGATAGGATAAGTAGAGTTCCATGCACGTATAACATTAGTCAAAAGATTATCACAAAGTCCTAACGAAATCTTCGATAGAGTGTTTGCGGTCAAAGGACAAACGACAAGCATGTCTGCCCAACGGCGTAGCTCAATGTGCAAAACAGGGTCAGACCTACTGCTCCAGGTAGTCCATTCATCGCTGTCTCTCCATATCCGAACTTTCTTGTTGGTCTCTAAGTGATGCAAGGTTTCGCTCGAGATAAAATTCTCCGACGCCTTAGTTAATATAAGCTGAATTGCTATTTTGTCCAGCGTATAAATCTCAAATAGCTTATTGATGATGAGTTTGATTTTCATAGTGGAAATAGCTCCGCAAACGCCAAACAATACGTGAAGTTTGTTGTCGTCCTGCGGTAAGCGAGGATCGATGTTTGAGTTTTGCTCTGTTGCACCCACGGCAGATGGCAGTTGATGTCTTTCCTCTTTTCTCATCGGACCAGCCAGATATTCGGAGCCAGAAGCAGACGCAGATCCGCTGCGAGACCTGTTGCCAGTTTTCGTTGGTTTTTGCGTATCATCGACGTAAAAGTGGGCATGAACCGACGGGGACTTGTGATGAATGCTCTGGGTGGGCGGGTTCTTCGTGAAGTCTAGCGAGACATCTAGAGGGGCGTCTTTGATGTTAGCTGTTTGCACGTATCCGCCCGGTCTAGAGTCAGCCCCGGGAACCACAAGAGCCGGGGAGACGGATGACTTCTCTGGAGACTCCGCCGAGGATGCATTGTCTAGAACCTTGACCGTGGGCAAGACTGACTCTGAAACACTGCCTGGAGCCTCGGGAGAACTTAAGAGGGGCTTTGGAGTGGAGCAAGCAGTATTTTTGGAGTTCGTAAGGATTGGCGGAGGCGAAGGGCACCGCAAGTTGGAAATGGCCTGAACCGCTGGCGGGATTTCTGGGGCTGGCGGCGAAGTTCCTTTTTGCCCTGCCGTTTGGGCACGTTCTTTTTTTGAGAGAACGAAGTCTCCTGTCATATCCCGTGGCGTGAATTAATGCTGGATTTTGGTGGGGTTAAGTTTTCGACTGAATCGCAGAATCAAAATAAGAAGGCGTGTTGTAATTGTTGTGCCACACGCACACTATCAGCGGAAGACGAAACCAAGAAAAAAGATAAAGGGGGGATAACTCACTCACAACACACCTTCTCAGCTCTGTATCACGTGCTCAGTCTGAGACGGCGGGGAAGAAGGCGGTTGCAAATGCGGCTGAACGAGGCTAGTTTCAAGAAGATTTTATGATCCTTATTGTGTTTCAGTGTGCGATCGAAGCCACAATACAGCCAAGAATAGAAGCGAGTTCCGAACAGTCGGAAGAGAGAAACAATTGTAACTGATTTCGCAATGAGCAATTGCACTGAGACGGGTGCGGAGAAAAGTGATCGTGCGTGGGCAGACAGAAAAAAAAACAGCGAGTGTGACTGTGGCGATAACATAATCGACGCACACACGACCCGTAGAACAAAGGCGGTAGATGTACGAGTGTTTGCATTCGGCGTCTAAATCTGTCGTATTCAAACGGCCGGGACTCGTCCTGAAAATCAGAGGTTTGTGAATGTCAGTAGGAGAATTCTGTATTGCTCCCTGGCCCTTGAGCGTGTAACACTTCTCCTCCTCGCCCTTGGATGGTCTCTGTCTGAATTCAGATTTCAACTTGTATCGCTTCAAAAACAGCCACGTGCTAGCCGCTCAACTCGACTCAAATGATAAGAATTTGGCTCGCAACCTGGCAAAGATGAGCCAACGAAAAGCCCGGTGTGAAACAGACAAAATGTCTATCCGTCGAAAGCTTTGATTTTCGTCAGGATGAATTCATGACACTTGCAAACAGATCCGCTGGTCTCCCAAAGTAAGTTGGGTGGTTCCGTTTTCCTTTTTTCTGTTGGCATTTGAATGCCTCAATGCGGGCATCTCTCAAGTTTCCATCGCATTTTCTCTCTTGCTTTCACGTGCTTGATCTAGCCGTTCTGCACCACACTTCGTTTCCTCGAAAAAACGACTCACCTTTGCAGTGAGGCTTGATACATGCCAGGGCCATGAGCAATTACATTCTGACGTGGAGAATGGCAAGGAGAAAAACTTAAGCTGTCTTTAGAAAGTTTTGGACAAAACCTTCTTCCAACACTGGCTTGATCGGTTCTTTCGGACCCTTAGTTAGATTTGACGTTGGAGTGAGGCTTAGCTGAAGCAGCGGTTCTGGTCTACGCGGCATTAGCTCGGGCCAAGATTTTTCAATAGGTAAGCCGGCAATTTGTTTTCCCGAAGACGGAAATTTGTCTCAAAATGAAATAAGAAACAGAAAAAGTGGCATGCGGGGTGCATTCAGTCGCGCGAAACATACATGTTCTTTGCAGCGGCCGCAAGCAAAAAAATGGCCCTACAGGCCGTCGAAGTCCGAGACTCTGAAAACACAAAAATCTTAGCCTCGACAAAGGAAAGTAGGGCATTCCTAGCTGAAGCTAAAGCTCACTCCCTTGACATAAATTCTGGTCAGAAAAGGCAGAGCTTTCGTGATAAACCATCATTTCAGCTTGCGAAAAGTGACGTCGTAAAGAGCTCGGTCATAGTCCGATCTGTGTTTGGCGATGCCCGCTGGTATTTTTTTTTTGTTTCTGGCTAGCCAGTCTGATATGTGAACCATCTGACAAAGTCGGTGGAGTATCAGAATGTAAATTGAAGGCTCGATTTGTTGGGTTCAAGAGAAGTTCTTGTGGCATTGTGAGATGTTGCATTTGTGGACTTATGACTTTGGCATTTTTCATTCGCAAAAAATACGTCTCGGGGCACAAAAAACTTTTGTTTTTCCGAAGTTCAGTTTACAGTCCCTTACACAAAGAGAATATCAGTAGTACATGAATATCCCAGAAGCTTCACATAAGCACTTCGCTGCCCGTGTTCCCTCTGTGGAACCTCACTCGTCACTCATAGCAGTGAAAGCGAAACCTCTCTTGCCTTATGTTCTTATCATCTCTTTCTGCGCCTTTCCTCTAGGTTGGGATTTGGGCACCACAGGCAACCTCATGGATCTTCCCTCATTTCGAGCCAGGCTCGGGGTCTCCGCACAAGCCACCGGGCTATTGATTTCGGTCTTCAACTTGGGGTGTATCTTTGCATGCATAATTCTCTTCACCGTTCAAGCGACCCGCAAATTAGGGCATTTGTCGATGTTCAGAATATGTCTTCTCTCTTTCCTTCTTGGATCATCTCTAACCCTTTGCGGCCTCGTTGAAGGACCCAGTAGTATATACCTTTACTTGATGGGCAGAGCATTGCAAGGGCTAAGTGCTGGCGCTCTGTGTGTTATTGGGCCGGTTTTCATTAGCCACTTGAGCACCTTCTCAACCAACAGTATTTCCTTCTTCGCGCTATTCCAGATCGTGATTGGGTTATTCGTGTTCCTTGGGAATTGCTTGTTTGTTTACACCGGCACTCACTCTGAGCTTGCGTTCTGCATCATTTCTGTCATCATACCGATCGTCGCGTTGGGCTGCCTGGTATACTTGCCGGAGTCACCCAAGGATCCCATCGTCTTCTGCGATCCGAAAAGATTCAAAAGGTCGTTGGAAAGATTGTTGGAGGATTCGGAGAAGGAGGAAATATGGATCTGTGCTTTGCATGTGTTGAAGGCAAGCCATCTAGGGGAACTACCGCAGGCCGAAAAACGAAAATTGCACATGCGACGGTTGACCGCATGCTGCTTTCTTTTGTTTCTTCAGCAGATGACGGGAGCAAATTTCTTTTTCTATTTTGGGAAAACAATGTTCGACCTGCTTATCATTATGAAAACCTCGGTTAAATTCTCGGGCCTTCTTCTCAGTCTATGCAACTTATGTGGCACTATTATCTCTAGTTTCATAGTGCGGCTGAGCGGCGCCAGAAAGCCATTATTCGTGGGACTGATCATTTTGAGCTTACTTTTATTTGCGTTTGCGTCGATGGGGCTCGTCTCGAAAACAACCAGTTCGAGCTATCTCGGCATTCCAATGCTCGTGACATCGTGCCTCTTTCTCTTTGTCTTTGCCATGACTTGGGGCCCGTGCACCGCCTTGCTAAGTATGGACCTTTCCCAGGCGGACGAAAGGGTTTTGAGTTGCTCGGTTATCTGCGGCTGGGCCACAAATGTGTTGGTCGTATCGCTATTTCCGCTTTTGGTTGACAGGTTGGGTCTTGGAAGCATGTACATTTTTTTGGTTTTCACCATGGTTCTGATCTGGGTTACTCGGAAAGACCGTTTTCCTCAAGAGGAGGCGGCCAAAGAATGACGATTTTTGCAAAAACAAACCTGAAAACAGCACCGTGGCGCTCTGGCCTCTGAGAGGGAAATGCTTTTTCCACGGGTTTTGATTCTTCACGTCGGATTCTTGTTTGTACCGGCGTCAGTTTCAAGCTTGGAATCAGCGAATCCACGCTTTACCGGACATTCTTCTACAGCAACATTTGCACAATTGAAATAAAAGAGTGCCAGAAAGTGTAAACCCGATTCAGCGGCGTAATCGCTTTTTTGTTACGGCTGGGGGCTTTAATGTTGGAGGGATACTTTTTATTGTTTTTCAAGCGAATCCATACAAACGCTCGAAAAAAAAATAGCGCATCTGCGGCCTGGCAGATGTTCTGAGCACTTGCTTCATGCAAAACACAAACCTTTTTTCTCCTAACCGCCCACATGGAAATAAAAAAGCTTTTGCCTCACGCGGATTTTACCTGAGCAATGATTTCTCATTAAATGTTTTCTTTTTAGTCCTTGTACATGTCCGTGCGATTTCCGACAGCGCAAACGCCGATCGCTAATTCGAGGTTCTTCAAACAAGACCACGGAGACCCCAGTAACCACTAGCGCTCCAGTGATCTCGGCAAATGCATTAGCGGCAAATGAAACGTGGCGGTGTCGAGAACGCCGGATTTCAGAATCCTTGGCCTGTGAATAAAAGCAATCCACAAATTGAGTTGCAAGTCGAAGACGCCAAGCTAACCCGCAAACAATCAGCTGGTGCGTGACGCAGAATCTGCACAAAGTGAAATATTTTATGCATGGCGTGGCTATTGTTATACCTTAAAGAAGTTGCAGTGCTCATCTGCCCGGCAAAATGAGATCGCCAATTCCGGGGGTCTTGCATCCATAAGCTTTTTCCGATTGCACCTCTCAATGCATAATTCTGGTGTCAACAGTTATTTCAGCTGTGGATGCAAACGCACATCTGGGGGTTCTCTCCTTTCTATAGTCCTGCATCCCATCGGCTGGGGTTGCCCGTCACCGATTTTTCAGCAAGCTTTCCTTTGAGCACTTTCCATTGCGAGCTCAGACTGGAACCCATAACTTTGGTCTCGCACACCCAAATCATCGCGGCCGTGACTTTGTTGTTCTTTGCTACAACAACCTCTAAAAAAAACCCCCACCCTTCGCTTATATGGATCATTGCCTGAGAACTCGTGTTTTCCCATGATAATTCTTTGACACGCCAAGACACGCAAGACTTTTCTCTCGAAACCATCTCTCCCACCCACCGATTGCTCATCATTCCACCATCATTCACGCGGACCACCTGCTGATCAGGCTATCTCCGTTTCTTCCCACGACAATCCTTTCTCTCGACTAGCGCAGCTCATTTTTGGTGTCAGCGAAACATCAACCAACACGTCTGCTGCACTTTTTGCATGAAAAGAAGAGCATCTGCCTCGGGACCGAAAGTCAAGAGATCCCGGACGCGTTCGGGGTGCCTAACATGTCGGGACCGTCACATGAAATGCGATGAGCAACTACCAGTGTGCCAAAACTGCATCAACTCCAAGCGCAAGTGCTACCGTGGCACACGGCTAAACTTCACCCAATACAACTGCTACGACCCTAGGACCTCAGGCTTCTGGGACAGCATTCTCTCTCCGCCGTACTACCGAATACTAGATCAGTCCATCGCGATTTCCAAGCTCTACGAAAACGGATACAACGACTACAAGCAATACCGACACTTGCATGCTGTTAGAGATTTGGCTGAGGCGGATCAAATCCTACATGACGATTTACAGCTACACCACAATAGCCCAATCCCCGATCTTCATATCATAACGAATAACGCCACCGATCAAGACCTCCTAATCCAGCTGGGGGAGTTGTCCCAATTTTTCGACGACGCGTGGCTCTATTCAGGGCCCAACACAGATGCAAATCCCTCGCAAATCATGCGCAACAGAATCCAGGAGAACGTGGACATCAAGCGCATCTTGATGAACCCGGAGCTTCATGATAAACAACTAGGTGGAGTGATGCAGGCAGACTTCACCCAAAAATTGGCTCTCCAGCCGGAAGAGCCGGTAATCCTGACGTACGTGAGACCCCTGTTCGCTGCCACCACCGCTCCTGAGCTTTATATACTTCCTGAGGACGCGGACGGATTCATCAATCTAATCCACCGACAAAAATACTTCTGGCTCCTTGATCTATTCAATGACCTACGGATCTGGGAATCATGCATTCCCAACTACTGCGTCCGGCTGTACCAGGCTTCATATGCTCGTGACACGAAACCAGATCGTGATGGAAAATTTCTATTTGATTGTCTATTGTTGTGTAATGAGCGGGCAAGTGTGGATCAGATTCTCGAAATGGGGCAATTGCAAGCCAGGCGCTGGAATGACTTTGACAAAAGAGGCGTCATCTTCTCCTCTTATAACGGATTCGAGAAGATTCTCATATCTGTTGTCCTCATACTTTTGTCAATCTTGATACGAGCCACACAGTCCGACTTTACCTTGGACCCCAAGATCGTCATGGTCTTGGCGAACCAAGGAAAACTCATTCACAAATTGACGGCAAGATACAAACGGGTGCCGGGCACCATACTCAAAAGGTTGAGCAGTGTCGTTTTCACCGTCGCGTCTTTCCAAGCCATTGTCATACTCAGATTTTTCTTGAAAATGAGGTTTCGGAGATTGAGTATCCAGTGTGATAGCCGTAATGCGTTCCAGGACCACGAGCTATCTGATTCGTACGACTCAGAACTTTCGTACTCCTTGGCAAAAGTGCACGATACGTCGGATTTCTTCACTCTTACCGAAACTGAAATCTCCAATTTATGTACTGACTACCAGGGCTTTGACATTGGTTCAAGTAAATTCTTGTCTGATGCAGGTAAACTAAGAAGACTGTTCTGGGAGTTGGTTCTTTCCGACTACCAAATAAAAATCGAGCCAGAAGACCCTCCTCTTTCGTCAGACCCCGATCCGGCGCTCGAATCAGAGGAAGAAATTCTTTTATCGACAAATCTGCCGGCAATCGTACCCAATTCAAGATGCTTAGCATTGAATATTCTCAACGCTTATTCAGATAAAAGCCGGGGTGTGCCTCAATTGAGCAAAGAATCTGCCAGAAAGCTTTTGGACCTATTTCATAAGATAGAGGCATCGGCCATACCTACAGATATAAAATCAAAATGGGTACTGTATTTTGACTGGTCGATTGCTGGTTGAAAATGTATTTCTGAAAAGTCATGAGTGGGAAACGGGAACTGGGCCCTCGGACCTCTTCTTTTTCTTCCTCCCATTTTTGAAAAAGGGAAACAAATCACATTGCGAAAGGAAACAAAACACACCAGATTAGGTAATCCCCCTAAGAGCGTTTTCAGGTTTATCAAAACAACTTAGGGGCTTCCTGGTACAGGGCGCATAAGTACCATAGATTCGGGAAGTGCATAACACGTATTATTATCGCTTACTCATGCGCGGGTTCGTGGCGGCCGAGAACAAGCGTGTAGAAGTAGAATGCCGGACTGAAATAGCCTTTGCATGTTAAAACTGTGGCCGGCTCCTCTTAGAAAAAATCGACTTTCACATCAGATGGGCCAGTTGACGATGTATTTATAGCAACACTTCCAATAATAATTGCTTGTAGCCATTGCGAAGAATGCACGTCGCCTTCCTAAAATGCAGTGGGCAATAGTATGAGCACTGACCACAAACTAAATCAATGCAGTCCTGCATAGACTGGGCTATGTTCTTGGAATGTTATGGAATTGCAACGTAGTTGAACGACCGCCTAGGATTTTCCAAGCATGTGCCTCTCGTCACCAGGGGTACGAGTATCCGCTTTTGTCAATTCTTTGCAGATGGCCAACATAGCCAATTTCGACGCTTGGCTCAGCAAAATTTTCACTCCTGCTTCAAATGCCAACCAAACTAGCAACATATCAGCTTTCGCAGGTCATTCGAAACATAAGCCAGGATACTGTTTCTGCTTACTTTTCCTAGTCAATTTTTCTCACTGCGGCTTCTTTGAAGCGTATGTGAAAAGAGTAAAATTTTTCTATCTCCATTCATGCGAGAAAGTGTTGTCCTGCAAGAAAGTTCATGCGCATGCTGTATCGCACGTCAGAGCAACCGCAGTGTGAGTTCTTCCATAAGGAAAGCTCATATCGCTAATAATAACTCTGGAAGCATTCCAAGACCGGAGCACAGCATAAAGATAACTTCCCTGCACGAACTGCTCTTTTAGTTCAAAGCTGGGGAGAGTAGAGCTTGCTCTTTTCTAAGAAGTGTGACATTCGGGTTTCTCGGTGAGCGCATTACGAGCATTGCATGCGCACCCTCACGCAAGACCCTTGGTAGGCAGATCCTGGATCGGAATTTCGTGAGCCGGCACCGCAGATTCTTTCTAAAAGAATAACTCCCTGTTTAGGTTGAGTGACCGGCAAAGGAAGTTACCCATTCAGCAATCTTTTTACCTTTTTACCCTAGTCCTCAAGCCAGGCATGGGTTGTTCTTAAGGTAGTGGAATCATTGCGTCGCGGCTTACATCAAGTGATGTTTGGGCCATTGCGGATTATTGTTGTGTACCAATTGCATTGGAGCTTTGCCCTTCAAGAACTTGTGTCTTATGCTTGTCGTTGAAAGTTCATCTTTTTTTCAAAAGCCTGCAAGTCACGGATTGAGATGAATGAATAACCTTTTGTTTTCCGAGGTTTCTTGTTTGGAGGTAATCGGTTGAAAGTAAACAAGCCCAAGCAGTCTCACGCAGCCGTTCCTGTCCTAGGTCTGTATGCAGATCCACTGTAATGGTCTGTGCAGAACAACTTTCGATTTCGAAACAATATTAGAAAGGCTCAGGTCTTGGGCAGGTAAGAGAAAGTTAGCTGAACCGCCTCTTGGAAGCATTAGCCAGAACAGTTAGCATGGCGCGAAACAAGACGCAACAGAACTCAAATGGAATAGACCAAAAGAGAAATAGTCGTTATCGAGAATGGAACATAAGATTTGCATTTACGGAGAACTTTTTAAGCGCAGTGCACATCGCGTGGTCGAAGTCTCTCATAGAGGATGGTTTAGTCAACAGAAGCCACCTCGGCGCCCGGTTGAGATCGTTCTTCCCAACGCATTCTCAGTCTGCATATCACAGTAGTGTGTTGGCACATCATCCTGGTGTCTTGCCGGAGATTTCGTGTAATATCTCAAACTCACTCCCGCAATCACCTCGAAGTATAGAAAACGAAAAACACCGAAACAGACTTTACGCTTCGGTTATACGCGAGCGCTAGTTATGGGAATTCGGCTCAAACGTGTGGTATTTGCTAGCTTGCCTCGTTCCAAGCCAACGGTTTCATGGCAGCCCGACCAAAGGCGTGGAAGGCCGCGCTCAGGCTCGGCGCAATGTGAAGCATGGTCAGCCAAAAAGGTACGCCCTACGTAAAATCCATTTTG
Organism: Metschnikowia anglica; assembly: GCA_030573055.1. Lineage (NCBI taxonomy): Eukaryota > Fungi > Ascomycota > Pichiomycetes > Serinales > Metschnikowiaceae > Metschnikowia > Metschnikowia anglica. The sequence continues at coordinate 52,230 of JAJMCP010000019.1, forward strand.
GTGCAGAGCTCGAGCGCAGGCAGACCAACGAGAAGCGCAAACTCCCGCGTCGAAGAATCACCGGAACTGAACCCAACAGATTCCTGTGCAATCCAGGTTTCTCAGGTGGTCAGCTCGGACCGCGGGTCATTGTTCTCTGACCGCCCTCTGGCCTTGTTTATAACGTGGCTCTCAGGTATTACCCGCCTGACGAACGTGGCCCGCGCGAACATGAGATCACGCGCGTGTCACGTGATGCCTGAAAGAAAAGTTAAGAAAAAAAAAGGGAGAACTGTCGCTGAATTTTTTCTCTGAATTTCATCTTCACACAATGTCCCAAGGTACCCTTTTCGCCGACTCCAAGATCAGAGGAGTCATCCCAGTCGCTTTAGTCAAGCACTTCAAGTTGGATGTCGAGATTGTCGACCCAGCCTCTTCTGCCGCTTACAAGAAGTCCTTTCCATTGGCAAAGGTCCCAGCCTTCATTGGCCCAAAGGGTGTCAAGTTGACTGAGGTCATTGCCATTTCTGTTTACTGTACGTTAATTCCTTTTTCTTTATACCCGACTTTTGCAGCTCTTGCAAGTGCCCTTGCTTCCGAAATGATGAGAAACCTTTTTATTATACAGTTATCCCTGTCTTAAAACACTATGTCGAGATTTTCTACTCTGACAGGAAGCAAACGGTATCATGATTGGTATTTCGATAATTCAGCCTTTACTAACTCATGTTTTCAGTGCTTTCTCTTGTTGAGGACCACAAGTTGTGGGGCAAGAACAACACCGAGTACGCCGAAATCTTCAAATGGTTGTCGCTCACCAACACCGAATTCTTGCCAACTGCTGCTAGAGTTTTCGGACCATTGATTGGTAAAGAACTTTTCAACAAGAAGCAAGTTGACGACAACAGAGCCCACTTGGAGAAGGTCACCGGCATTTACGAGGACAGATTGTCCAAGTACACTTTCCTCGTTGGCGAGAGATTGACTTTCGCCGACTACTTTGCTGCTTTCCAGTTCGTCAGAGGTTTCAACTACTTGTTCGGCGCTGAATGGAGAAAGGCAAACCCATCTATCACCAGATGGTTTAAGACTGTCAGTGCTCAGCCATTGTTCCAAGCTGTCTTCCCAAAGATTGAGTTCATCACCAAGCCTGTTGAGTTCACTCCACCAAAGAAGGAGAAGAAGGCTGCTGCCCCTGCTGCCAAGAAGGAGGCCCCAAAGAAGGCTGCCGCTCCAGCTGAGGCTGCTCCAGCTGAGGCCCCAAAGCCAAAGCACCCATTGGAAGCCTTGGGTAAGCCAAAGCAAGCCCTTGACGAGTGGAAGAGAATCTACTCCAACGAGGAGACCAGAGACACTGCCATCCCATGGTTCTGGAAGAACATGTACGACCCATCCGAGTGGTCTTTATACAAGGTGGACTACAAGTACAACGACGAGTTGACCATGACTTTCATGTCCAACAACTTGGTCGGTGGTTTCTTCAACAGATTGTCTGCTTCCACCAAGTACATGTTTGGTTGTTTGGTTGTGTACGGTGAGAACAACAACAACGGAATCACCGGTTTCTTCTTGGTCAGGGGCCAGGACTTTGCTCCAGCTTTCGACGTTGCTCCCGACTGGGAGTCTTACTCTTACACCAAATTGGACGGTTCCGACGAGAAGGTCAGAAAGTTCGTTGACAACATGCTCGCTTGGGATGAGCCAGTCGAAGTTAACGGCGAGAAGATTGAAATTGCTGACGGTAAGGTTTTCAAGTAGACTCAGGGTTTACATGATGGTGCATTGCTGCAGAGCGAACGAGATATATGAATCTAATTCTACGTTTTTTTCTTGTGATCCGAGGGGTAACGCGTTCTTTTACATGTCTCTGTAGTAAAAACAGTAGAGAAGGAAAGGTAGAGAAGGAGGCAGGGTTTCTCTTGTGGGTTGGGGCAAGTTCAAGAAACGCAAGAGTGTGGGGGTGCACAGATCACTGGCCAATGGGAAGCTGGATGATCCTATTAACAACCGTAAACACACGTGATTCTCGTGGATTTGGAAGGCCTCGGATGACAAGACCAGATCCGCTTTCATCGTGTTTGAGCGAAAGCCCGATCGCTTTCCCTCCGTTTTGTCCCCATTCTCTCCTCAATAGAAATTCTTGGTGTGGGCCCGACCATCAATATTTAGATGGGCCTACATATACACTACGAGCGAAGAATCAAGTGTCGCGAAACCCGCCCAGAAGCACAGACTTCCCTTTCGAACACACTCAACAGGCGCCGATAATATGTTCACTAAAAGCCAGGTGATCCGCAGCATACGAAGGAGACCGCTTGCCCTTGTGGGCATGGCGGCTCTCTTGCTAGTGGCCTACTTGTTTTTCTACACGTCGTCGTCCTCGCTGATGTTGCACTCGTCCAAGAAGACGAAGTACTCATACGCGAGGAAGGGCAAAGGCTGGTTGTCGCAAGGAAACAAGGATTCAAAGATTTTGGCAAACTTGCCGCTAAACCATATTTCTCATTATGACTTGAACAAGTTGGATGCCTCGGCAAAGGAAAAGGGCCACTTGGGCGAGGTGTTAATATTGACGCCGATGTCGAAGTTCTTGCCTGAATATTGGGACAATCTAAACAAACTCACGTACGACCACAAGATGATCTCGTTGGGTTTCATCTTCCCGAGGTCCACGGAAGGAGACCACGCGATGAAACAATTGGAGAAAGTCGTGAAAGACACTCAGTCGGGTCCAAAAAAGTTCAAGAAAATCACTATTTTGAGACAGGATACACCTTCGTTGGAGTCGCAGCTGGAAAAGGATAGACACGCATTGCTGGTGCAGAAGGAGCGCCGCTCCATGATGGCTTTGGCGAGAAACTCGTTGGTTTTCACCACCATTGCTCCATCAACGTCCTGGGTATTTTGGTTGGACGCTGACATTATCGAGACCCCATCAACCGTTCTCGAAGATTTGATCTCTCACAAAAAACCCGTTCTTAGCGCAAATGTGTACCAGAGATACCTCAAGGATGGAGCCCCCAGCATCCGGCCTTACGATTTCAACAACTGGGTCGAGTCTGAAGAAGGTATGAAGTTGGCTGCGGCAATGGGAGAGGACGAGATCATTGTGGAAGGATATAGTGAGATCGCCACTTATAGGCCGTTGATGGCTCACTTCTTCGATGAAAAAGGTGATAAAAACGTGGAAATGCCTTTAGATGGAGTTGGAGGAGGCGCCGTTTTGGTGAATGCAGACGTGCACAGAGACGGAGCTATGTTTCCTTCTTTCCCTTTCTACCATTTGATTGAGACCGAGGGATTTGCAAAAATGGCAAAGAGACTAGGGTATGAAGTATTTGGTTTGCCCAATTACTTGGTCTATCACTATAACGAGTAATGGAGTTGGCAATGTAGAGTTTACGGTGAGAAGCAATGGAACTACAGAAGCTGAATGGTTTTGTGTTTCTGGTGGCTCGTCTTGTTATCAGCGGGAAACCTCAAAGAATCCTGATTTGAGGTACATCGGTCTTCGTTCTCGATGGTTTGCCTATAGAGCGCTTGGGCTCTTGACTAGGACACGGATTTCCGTCAAACCCACTCCAGGTTATGGAAAGGACTATTTTACTTTTCAAAGATCACGTTTAAACCTTCATATTCACCTGTGTAGAAGAACCATTGTAATTTCTTTTTGTATCGTTCAATGTCCTTTCTTGGTCTCTTGATAGGGAGATGTTTCGGTCGAATGTCCACTGGTGCCAGTTTCAAAAGAAGCAAAAACTTAAGTGCTAGAGATGAAGCAAAAAGGGGTTTATCGCTCGAAGCTTGAGAGGTTTGATGTAAGTGGCTTACAGCCTGTTTTCCACCGTGTCTGACCGTGAAAACGACCCCCGTTTTTCTTTTCTCATCTCGACTGGATGGCGCCCTTGAGCGCTTTAGTTGATAGTCACAACAACTTCAGTAACGGAACTCGATGACAGGAGTGGATTCTAGGAAGTCTTGACCAAACAGGCCAAGTACGTCCCCATATGGGGTGTCAGAGAAAGAGAATCAGGAGAAGTGGCGATCCAGAGTTGGCTACTTTTTGTGCGAGTCTCAAAACCGTCTTCAAGGAGATCAGTACGTTAACCTTGAAGTTCTCCCCCAGCAGATTAACACCCTGCTCAAGGTGAAAAGTCCCACTCTAGCGCCTCGTCTTGTGCTGCGATGGTGCCCAGGGCAGGTCTTTAGTATGGGGTCCTCGCGCGGCCAGTCTCCCCACTCACGCATCTGAATTGTTCCCAGAGCCTGTTCCCTCCTCGGCCAAAGCTGTTTTTTTTTTTTTTTTTTCATTGGGCTTCTCTCCTCTCATGCCCAAGCCTGGAATCCTTATTTCCCATGCAATTTGGACTGGGAGCTCAGTTTAACTTGCCGTGTCCGTAGACTGATAGAGGCCTTATGCAGGCACAGCCATACAGGGAAAAAGAAAAAAGAAAAAAAAAAAAAGAATGCGATGCCCTTCACTGGTAATCTCCATCCCCAAATTCTCCTCTGAAAACCCTTCACCGGAACGTAAGCCCTCATCCATCTCCTTCACGCTTCAGGCATAACATTCGGAAATGCAGCTTACATGGAAGGACATCCCCACGGTGCCAACGGCCAACGATATGTTGGATATCGTGCTCAATAGGACGCAGAGAAAGACCCCCACGGTGATCAGGGCCGGGTTCAAGATCACCCGTATTCGTGCCTTTTACATGAGAAAAGTCAGATTCACGGCCGAAGGGTTCGCCGAAAAATTGACGGCTATGTTGTCTGGCTTCCCCAATATCAACGATGTGCACCCTTTCCACAGAGACTTGATGGACACCTTATACGAGAAAAACCACTACAAGGTTTCCTTGGCAGCCGTTTCCAAGGCCAAGACCTTGATCGAGCAAGTCTCTCGTGATTACGTGAGATTGTTGAAGTTCGGCCAGTCTTTGTACCAGTGTAAGCAGTTGAAAAGAGCCGCTTTGGGTCGTATGGCCACCATCGTCAAGAAGTTGAAAGACCCTTTCGTGTATTTGGAACAGGTCAGACAACATTTGGGTCGTTTGCCCTCGATCGATCCAAACACCAGAACTTTGCTTATCTGCGGTTACCCCAACGTTGGTAAGTCCTCGTTTTTGAAGTGCATCACCAAGGCTGACGTCGAGGTTCAGCCGTATGCGTTCACTACCAAATCGTTATACGTGGGTCATTTCGACTACAAGTACTTGAGATTCCAGGCCATCGACACCCCAGGTATCTTGGACAGACCAACCGAGGAGATGAACAACATCGAAATGCAGTCCATTTACGCCATTGCCCATTTGCGCTCGTGCGTCTTGTACTTCATGGATTTGTCTGAGCAGTGTGGTTTCTCAATCGAAGCGCAGGTGAAGCTTTTCCACTCGATCAAGCCTTTGTTCGCCAACAAGTCCGTCATGGTTGTCATGAACAAAAGCGACATCTTAAAGACCGAAGACTTGGACCAAGAAAAGCAAGATCTTTTGAACAGTTTGTCGGCCGTTCCTGGCATTGATATCATGCACACTTCTTGTTACGAGGAGGAAAACGTCATGCAAGTGAGAAACCAAGCTTGTGAAAAATTGTTGACTGCCCGTATCGAGCAGAAATTGAAGGGCTCTGCACGTGTCTCCAACGTTTTGAACAAGATTCACGTCGCCAAGCCACAACAACGTGATGACATTGTCAGGCCCGCCCACATCCCTGACGGAGCCAAGCTCTTAGACAAATACGATCCCGAGGACCCCAACAGAAGACTCTTGTCCAAGGATATCGAGATCGGTAACGGTGGTGCTGGTGTGTTCAATATCAACCTCAAGGACTTTTACATGTTGGAGGACGACGAGTGGAAACAAGACACAATGCCAGAAGTCTTGGATGGTAAGAACGTCTACGACTTCTTGGATGCTGACATCGCAGCCAAGTTGCAGGCTTTGGAGGATGAAGAAGAAAGATTGGAAGCCGAGGGCTTCTACAACTCGGAGTCGGATTTGGAGGACGAGGACGCCGAGGAGGTCAGCGAGAAAGCCGAGTGGATCCGTAACAAGCACAAGGTGATGATCCAAGACGCCAGAAACAGGAAGTCTCTCAAGAACAGAGCCTTGATGCCCCGTGAACACATCAGAAAGACTTTTGGAGAGATGGAGGATCACATGGAGTCTTTGGGACACGACACAAGTACATTGAAGAACAGAGTGAAACCGGGCAAGAAAGAGTTGAGCGGAGTGGACATTTTGAAGAGAAACCAAGGAATCCAGAAGAAAATCCAAAAGAAGAGAGCTCCTCTCAACCAGCCAGATCGTTTCAACGACGGTGTTGCCGACGGAGCTGTTCGCTCGCAAGCCGAGAGAGTCGCCAAATTGCACAGAAGAGAAAGAAACAGAATGGCCAGACAAGGTGAAGGTGACCGTCACACTGCGGCCGCCATGCCCAAGCATTTGTTCTCCGGTAAGAGAAGTTTCGGTGCCGACCGTCGTTAGGTGTCGCTGAGGGAATAGTGTATAGTAAAAGTAGCCATTTCAAGGAAATAGTTCAAGACTAGTTGTGCGTAGGCACGGTCTTCTACCGCAGAAACGGGCAACACCCCGGTGAACAATCTTGGGTTGTGCTGGCTGCTTTATTTGCTCCTGCCATGACTCTGTTATGTCATTTTGCGTCGCTGGAAGCGAAAAATGTTGCTTGTACTCAACCTCGTTTCGTCTATATGCAGTCCGAGGAAATGGGTAGTATGAGCTGTTCAAGGTCTCCCCCACACGTCAGACCCTGGCTCATGCTTCGAGAGTGCTGAGACCCGCGAAATTCTTACACGCGATGCTCAGCGAGCCGTTTTACTTAGGGCCCTGCTGGATTCTGAGCTCCACGCTAGCACACCTTGACCGCCTTGGCCCTGAGATCTCAGAAATGTCTCACTGCCCTGCAGTACTGCCTGCAGACACACTCCGAATGCCTCAGCTGGGCCAAATGTACAGGTCTCGATCTGTTGGCTGTCTCACTTCGTCACCGCGGTTGCCTGCACTCGGGGAGCAGAGGTCAGTTCCCACGCCATAAATAAATCGTCAACTGTGGGCAGAAGCCGTTCTGGAGTCTGCGTAAATAGGTAAAAGAGCTGCTGCTACACGGGCCGGGCATTCGGAGACCAAAAAAAAATAAACAGAACAGAAAACAGCTCCACCTCAGCAGAACCTCATCTCAAGTGAGCCTTCCGCGAACCTTACTTTGCCCCTCTGCCCCCATTCGGAACAATGGGGCGTTCACCTCCACACGACCATTCTCTCTCAGGAGTTCGTCTCTGGATCGACACTCATCTTTTACTGCAACCCTCCCCGTTCATAAGGTCGTTCTGGTCTGTAAGCTAGTCTGTCTCAAGAACCAATACACCGATCATGAACGAGTTTCCGATTTCTTGCTTCCGCTGCCGGAGAAGAAAGATTAAGTGCAACAAGCGCAAACCATGCAATCAGTGTCTCAAGGAGAAACTTCCCTGCCTGTTCCCCTCGAAGTTCAGAAACATTTCCATCGACGACAGCCAGGTGCCCGAAAACAGCGGGTCCACTACATCGGGCTCGAACGAGCTTGCGAAATCGGCGTCGCCAGAAGATGTGAGCAAGCTAGAGGAGCAAGTGCGCAGGCTAGAATCGGAGAACCAATACATCCGTGAGGAGTTCCAACGGAAGTTGGGTGAGGCCACACGTGTAAAGCAGGAGAATGACTCCGATGATTCATCCTTGAAGCCGTTCGAGATTTTGGGAGAAACCACCGAAAAGGGCGAGAAATACTACGGGCCTATGCTGTCGCACAACATGACCGAAGATTTCGATAAAATCTCCAACAGCTCTGGCAAAATAGACACGTCTTCGGCGCTAAAACATCACTCGTGGACGAACGATCCATTCAAGATAGCCGACAGTGACGAGGAGTCCACTAGGTGTTCCGAAGATCAATACGGCCAACTCCCACAAAAGCAGCCCATGCCGTGGGTGGTGGGCAAAGGCGAGTCCAGTGAAAGGAACGTCTTCGCATTGAAATTCTTGGTACGTAATTTTTTCGAGACGAAAACCTACGACTATTTCATATCTGAGGGGAAAGTGCTTCTGTTCATTGACGAGTATAGCTCTATCCCGGATTTGACGTGGGAAAACTGTGACGATTTGCTTCTTTTGCACATGATTTTAATCGTGTCCATTCAAAGACTCAGCCCGACAGACTACAACAAGTTTTGCAAGCCTGCGGTGGCAAATTTCCAGCAGTTGTGGAAGGCAATTAAGCCTCTCAAAAAACAGCTTTTCAGAGACTTTTCTAGACTCCGCCACAATCTCATGAACGAGTCTTACGTGACCGTTCAGGCTTACATTCTTTGCACAGAATGGGAATTTATTGAGCAACGCTATGAAGAGTCCTGGTCTATGATGTTTCATTGTAGTTCCATTGCTTATGCCCTAGGTCTTCATGTTGTAACGAAATCTAGCGAGCTGTCCCTCGACTCGTTGGTGAATGACTTTAAACAAAGTTCCGGAAACGAGAAGAATAAGAATTCCGGTCTGAGAGGTAAAGATGGATACGACGATTACTTTGTTGACGAGCTACCCAAGCTCAGAGTTTGGTTTGCCTTGAGAAACCTCAACTCTCAGATGTGCTCCATCTTAGGGAGACCAAACCCCATAATGCTTCAAGTAAACCATGTGTCTTTGCCCGGAACGAGCATTTCAAACGTGGAGGACTTAGAAGCTTTGAACAGTTTGACAAACTCTCAGCTAAAGCTGGGTCTAAGTGAGTGTATACGCTTGTCAAATTCCAACATGATCGAAAGCTTTTTGCAAAAAATCTCAATGGACAATGTTTGGACCATTAACCAGCTGTTCAGCGAGGAGATTGACAAGTTGTCATATTATTTGAGTCCTCAATACGAGAATCTGATAAGCGGAGTGGTAAAGAAAATCGACACGCTCACTGATATGCCAACTACCGTTACGAGAAAGGACGTGCTTATCGACTTGGTGGTTCTCCACGTGAACAGAGTGAAGTTGTTGGAGCCATTTGTGAATAAGCTGCCTCCCAATAAAGATGCTCTTAATTACATCATGGGTTCCATTCTTTTGTTTTATGAACACACTTGCGAGCTTGTCTCAGAATTTGTCAAGGTTGAGATTCCCCGCATTCTCAAGACGGATGAGGCCAAAGAAGGCGAGATCAGGCTTGACAAAGTGTTTGTTTACCGAGACCCATTCTTCGCCTCTTTCATCTATCAAGGGATTGTGGTTACTTTTATTTTGATAAGCCTCAAAGCAAATGACTTCATCCAGGATAACAACGGCGACTTCATATCTCAAGTGGAAGGGCAACTACAGATGTTATTGGGCTTGCATTCATCAATCTCCAAGCTAGTAAAGGAAAATATTCACCTTTGGTCTCAAAGTAACATTTTCTTGATGAAAAAGATTATTACTCACATAGGCATCATGAAACAAGCCTTTGAAGACTTTAAAGCCAGTGGACAATTAAGCTCTTCGTTCAGCGGGTTCGAATATGACCCTCAGATCGCACAGATGCTTGGGAACAACTTGAAGGATCCATTCTGGGTGGTGAATCCCGAGAATTCTCCCAACTTTTTGGGAATATCTGACGAGCAAAATGGCAATTTGCTTTCAATAAACAACAACGGGACTAACACTATGATGATCAACCTGCAACAAGGTAAATTGAAAGTGTCAAATTACAATCAGTATCAAAACCTGGAAACGGATGCGAAGATGCAAGATTCGCATCTACAAAGCAACCCCTCACAAATGTCTCTCTTCGTTCAAGACCCAATGATGGATGACGGACAGGCGCAATACAATCAATTGCTGGCACAAGCAAATTTTGATAATACGATGAATATTGACAATGATGGAACTGCAAATCTCAATCAAAGCCAAATCACTAACTCATGATGAGTAACTTGTCCCATGGATTTTCAGGCACTTTTCAGGCACATATTTAAGAATATGCTAGATGTACCTTGTTTTTTTTTATTTTTAAGAACTCAAAAAAAACACGAAGTAATTTAAACTTTCAGAGTGGGCCAAAATTTGGGTGCAATGCCGCAGCCTGCATATCCCAAATTTTCTGAACCTCACCGCGGGGTTTCAAGTACCGACAAACATGAAGCCCAGATCTCAACTTCGACTTTTACCTGGATCCCATTCCGACTACTCTCATGTCTTTCCGTAACATATTCAACAAGCAAACTTTCAAGTACATGCTCACGACCCACTTCTGGGGTCCTGTGTCAAATTTTGGTATCCCCGTTGCCGCTGTCTTGGATTTGAAAAAAGACCCCGAATACATCAGTGGACCAATGACCGGCTCCCTTATTTTATACTCCTTGGTGTTCATGAGGTACTCATTGGCCATCTCCCCCAAAAACTATTTGTTGTTTGGTTGCCACTTTGTGAATGAGGCAGCGCAGTTGGCTCAAGGCTTTAGGTGGATGAGGTACCATTACCTGGATAAGAAGATCGACGCGAAGGAAGCTTGAAGAAGCTTACCAACTCACAGTCGTCCGCAGCATGAAGAATATTAATTCCGGAACAGTATTTAACACCAATCAATATATGAAATCAATTGTGGAAACGGCTCAACCAATCGTCATCTGAATAATGACTTCGGCTTATCGTGCGCCTGCGTCGGACCGAACTCCGTGCTTGACTCATCTTCAGAAGTATCGTAATCCGTATCTTCATGCTGGCCGCTTATATGCGCTTCATTGAGAAGTGAGCCGGGCTGCGGAGTGTCGCTTTGCTCCCCGTAAGTGACATGGGGCATCGAGAGTTCAAATGCATCAAATGCCTCGATGTTTTCCCGATCGGAGTCAAAAGACTTTTTCCTCTTCTTAGGCGCTCTCTTGGTTTGCTCATCAATAGAGTTCTGATCCACTGCTTTCTTTTTCAGCACGACAGGACCACGGAGCTCGTATTTTTTAGAATCTTGCTTTAAAATCAGTCCGCTTTCACAAGTGGTCATTTGTACAAAATTGACTATGAAAACCAGACCTTTATATTGAAACAAGATCGGTTCACCTGCAGACTTGAAGAGTGCTTCAAATTCCAGGTTTGGGCGGTCGGAAGCGAAAGATTCCAGTTTGTTGGCCTCGGATTTGAAATTTGACACTAGCCCGAGGAAATTCCGGAAATCTCGCAATCGGAAATTAAGCATGAGACTTGAGTCTGCTAGATTGGATTCTTGCAATTCGTCGATAGCCATCAGGATGGCGATCAGCATTGGCTGCTTGAGGTAATCTCGATCTTTGAGAACTTGTTTCGTGTAGGCACTGAAAATGATTTTGGAGGACTTCACCTCAATCCCAAAATCCTCAGTTGACGCATGAGCCGTATCTAGAAACTGCTTGATGATAGCGGCCTGGACCACAAATTTGTAGATATCGTTCTCTTGTTCTAATGCGTCGTACTGAGACGGAATGTTTGTCCTCTCAAACTCTACCGGCTGGAATCCGATCTGGTACTTCTTCAAAACCAAGTTCTTGGTCAAGATTTCCACGTTCAACTTATATTTGCGTAGCAGGGGCGAGCTAGAGCTGCAGTCTACTCGTAGACACACGTAGTTAAGGCTGTGGGCGTCTGAGTTTTTCAAAAGCATGACCAAATGCTTAGAAGACACGACGAAAGAGTACGCAGGGCCGTCCTCGCTTTCAGAGTACCCGTCTCGTAGAATGTCTTTGGTTTCGAGTTCGATTTCTCTGAAAAAATCTCGCTCAAACAGGATTTCTCCATGTGTGGTTCTGCTGGAGTTCACCGCTAGCATCGTAAGCGATGTACCCAGCACTGTAAATGAGATCTGGTCAGACACTCCAGCCAACGACACGCACGCCCGAGACCAGATCGAGATGTTTCTCGCATTATCGATCGCAGCAACAAACGACATCCAGACGGCACTGATCTGCGTGGCCCTATGGCTTTTCCTGCAAAATTGTGGTTGTGGATTTGCAGACGGCTGTACTTAGTTCGGTTTCTGAGGTCATGTGACTCCAGCAGAGAAGCTGACCCGTGGGATAGAAGGAACCAAACTTGTGGCCAATGTTGTTCTGACTGATTTCGATCAGAGCGATTTTGAGTCGTGTCTCCGGCCCAAGGGCTCCCTCTCAATCGGATTTGGCAAAATTGGGATTGTTTGGCTTTTCACAATTGGTGGTGTCTGGCTCCAAGTCTTCTCACCGGCTCCTCTCCCACCGCGATAGTCACCGTCGGCCACCTTGAGTGGCTCACGCGTTCCTCGGCCGCACGGCTTATCTACGCTGGTAGATCACTCGATTCTCAGGAGAAGATCCGTGAAACGCCGATCTTGATATCCAGCGAACCCCGACTTTATCCTTGGCCACCGCTTTTTTCAGTCTTTGCTCTGACCGTTGCTAAGAGCTCTGCTTGCTCCTCAATCACCATGCCGTCCATACTCGTCATCAACCCAAACTCCTCGGCGAAAGTGACAGAAAACCTTCGGGCCGTCTTGAAAGCACCCGCAAACATCACTCTTGAGTTCTACACGGCCCCTTCCTCTTCCCCCAGAGAGATCGACGGGACAGCGACTCTGATTCTCTCCGAGCAGGCCACGCTCCCCGATCTTCTCGAGAGAAACCTCCACATAGCCCACGACGGGTACCTTGTTTGCTGCTACTCTGACCACCCGCTTATCAAAAGTCTTGCTAAAAAGACCAACAACCCCGTTTTGGGGATCATGCAAGCGACGTTGCTTTATAGTTATGCGAACGCTCGTCTTAACAGGCTGTTTGTTCTCACAAGTACGAGTGGATGGAATTCGATCTTGGACGACGCAATCACTTCTTTCGCTGGAGCATGTGTGTTCCCCGCGGCAAAGTTCCAAAGAACGAGGGCGCTTGACGTCTCCGTATTGTCCTTGGCCGATGCAGACGAGTTCAAGAAGATCTCCGATCGTGTGGACGTGTTCTTACAAGAGTACAAGAATGACGGCATCCATTGCGTGTTGTTGGGGTGTGCCGGGATGGCCGGGTTGGACGAAAAGCTCTCTGCGCTCTACCCTGAAATCGAGTTTGTGGATAGTTGCAAGGCCGGCGTGGCGTTTCTTCTGAGTCTCATGTCGTTTCAGGATGGACAGAAGTAGGTGTGCTTTCTACGCTTATCTCCAGTATAGACCGTAAGTAGAATATTGTTGCGACTTGACAAGCTTAGTGAGTCTGCAACTTTCTGATTTTTGAAACAAAATAGCACGATACCAGCAGTCGCCGTGGGCTCAGCCTTGGAGCTGTAGGGCAACAGCCTTTCGCAACTTGACCAGAACCCCAAGTAAGGCGTGCGAAAAGAGGTATACTTGGGCACACGAGTTTCATCAGGCAAATAGATGAGAAAAACTGCCATTGAAAAACCTCATCAAGAAAAAGAAGAAAGGGAAAAGAGTTCCATCCAAACGAGTACGCGGTCAAGCCGATTATAGCGAGAACCGCTCAGACTCACACGGAGCTCGCCCCAAGCAGATCGGCCCAACCGGCCAGTGCCGCATTCTACCTGGACAGCTTCTGCAGACACCGCGATATGCCGCACCTAGTTTCCCCAGCATTTACGGGCTCAGCCATGTCGCCCTTCCAGACAGGAAAAGAGGACGATACCAGGACCACGTAGAGAAAAAACCGATCCCCACACACTCTGGCTTTTTGAAACTAGCACTATGGATAATTTGTCTTACGACACAGACTCGAGACCGCGAGAAACTTCCAGGAAACTGAGCTCGTTCTTCGGCAAAATGATCAGGGGCCATGGCTCCGAGACGTCCTCTACGGCTCCAACGGTGACGGACGAGGAAGAGACCAGCAACAATAACTTCAGCGACGATTCGCTTCCGCCACTCCTGGATCTCAACCTCAAGGGGTACACCGACTGTAGTCACCACAAGCTCATGGACCAGGAATTGGCCAACAACATCCGCACACTATTGCCTCCCAGACTACAGCTATATGACGACTGGGAGTTAATCTACTCTTTGGAACAGCACGGAATCTCTTTGAACACGCTATACCGAAATAGCAGTCCAGAGCACCAGCGAGAACAATACAGACAAAAACAGGGGAGGACTACTAGTCTGGGCTATGCTGAGGGTGTGGTGAAGACAATGGTTTCGTTTGGAGGTTCCGGTGCAGATAGTTCTAGAGCTTTGAGACCTCACGGGTATATCATGGTGGTTCAGGACGAGAAGAAAAACAAGTTTGGGTGTTTTTTGAACGAGCACTTGAAGCCCAATGATCACAGACGCTACTACGGTAATGGAGAATGTTTTCTCTGGAAATGTGAGTGGTACGACAAGACCAAGCTAGCTCAGACTCACCAACGTGACCCGCACGGTATGCAAAGATTCAAGGCATTTATGTATACGGGCGTCAACGATAACATTATCTACTCCAATCACGATTACATTGCCATTGGGTCCTCCTCGGGGAACAATGGCTTGTGGATCGACAAGTCACTTTACCTGGGGGTTTCGTACCCGTGCGATACGTTTGGGAACGAGATCCTCAATGAACACGGAGAAACCGGTCACAAGTTTGGTAAGTTTAAGATCATAAGCCTCGAGCTTTGGAGAGTGGGAAATTTGGCTTAGACAATGGGGGCAATATGGGCTTTAGGAGTTTTTTTTTTTTTTTTTCATTTTATATTTTGAAACCATGCCGTTGAGGATGCTAGATATATAATTTTGAGTTCATGGCATATAATGCAGAAAGGGGTAATTTGAAAAATGAAATCATAAAACAAGTTCGTAGCAGCACTGCTCCCTTGCAGAAGCCATCGGCGGGCGTTGTAAGGGAAATCTTTAGGAATTTTGTTTTATCACCAAGTTGAATTAGATAAAAACCGAGTCGAATGACTGAAAAGTAAAATTTGAAGAAAGAATGAGGATCTTGAGAAATGAAGGAAGATGGGCAGCGATGCAGAGGCTATATGGTTCCATAGCTTCAAATAGCAGACCCAGTGAGGCTGTTCAACAAATTGAACATGACGTTGTTGTCGCTGGTGAAATCGTTGTTCACCAAGTTGCACAACACATAGTCACTTCCAAAATTTGTCAAAAGGGTGGAGAATGTGCCGATTTTATCTGGCTCAACAAGCTCGCTGATAGCCTTAGAGTGAAAAATCGTGACCCACTCGTCAATCAATGAGAAAACCTCATCTTTCCAAGCCAAAAACGAAACTTTCTCGACAATGGTAGGCTGCAAAATCTCCTCTCCAGGGAACACGCCCCAAGTCACAGCATTGATGTCATCATCTCTAGAATTGGTGGTGAGCTCCCCCGCCTTATCCACCAAATAGAATGTGATGAGTCCGTTAGGGTCTACCAGGTTATGAGATTCGACCGCTTTCAACAATCGAGGAGCGACATCTTTGTGAACCAAAAACTCCAAATACTGCTTTTGATAGACAAAGCCGTTCTTGGGCCCCCAACCGTATATCTTATTGTTGGATCTGACGGCGCTGAGTGCAGGCTGAGAGTTCAAAGTGATATAGCCATTTTCATTGAGTTTGATCAAAGAATCTTTCAACACATCTGTATCGGTCCCAATAGGCCCGTCACTCCAAGGCAAAGCTTTAACTTCATTTTTCAAATAGCTGATGACGATGTTGGCCAAATCTTTGAATGCTTGAGGGCAACCCCACAACTCCAAAGCTCTTTTAGGAGATTGCCTCAAAAGCTGAGATGCTGAAAGATCAATGTCACCAAAAGCGGGCGATCTTGAATCACCCCATCTTCCATTGGGGAACTCATCCCATCCCGATGTACGACTGATGTAAGAGTATTTTCTGTTTTGCCAGAAGATTGGCCTGATGGCTTCTTTGGATCTGTTTGGATGTAAGGATTTTCTCCAGGGAAGATTCTCGCCCACTACATCGTTCTCTCTCACACATTCGATCAAGTTCAACCTCTCCAATAACATGATCGTGGACCTTTCCAAGTTCATTGTGTAGAAATGCAAGTGGTTGACAAACCCAGAGTCGATGAGTTTTTGACACAATTCCGCAACTAGCTGAGTACCAAGCTCTCTTACCGCATAGTCATCTTCCTTAATCGGGTCCAACGCGTCCAAGAAATGTTGAGGAACAGCGACTTGCGACCAAGTTGCTCTTCTGACGAACGCAGAATACGTCGAAATAGGCATGATTCCGGGGATGATTGGGATGTTGATTCCGTGCTCTCTGATCCTGCGACACCAGGAGATGAAGTTATTGACATCGTAAAACATTTGTGTGATGATGAAATCGGCACCTGCATCGGTCTTTTCCTTCAAGTATTTCATCAATTTTCCGTCATCGTGTTCTTCAGGGTGGCCCTCAGGATAAGCGGCTATACCAATGTTGAAGTGGTCACCGTAGTTTTTCCTGATGTACGCAATCAAATCCTTGGCGTACCTAAAGTCACCGGTGGATTCTGAGCCATCCAAAGGTGGGTCTCCACGCAAAGCTAATATGTTTTGACAACCAGCTTTGTAAGCCTTTTCCAAGGCCTCGTCAAGGTATGACACAGGCATATTCGTGCACGTCAAGTGCATACACGTTTCGAGACCCAACGTTGATTGGGCAGTGTAGACCATCTCGTTTGTCAAAGAAGAAGACCTTCCACCAGCATTCCAAGTGATATCAATGAAAATCGGGTTTAGGTCGTACATTCTGTCCATTCTGTCGTAAAGATTTTGCACACCTTGAGAAGTTTTGGGAACAAAGAACTCAAACGAGAATGTTGCTGGAGGAGGATTGGCACCGGCATGGGCTTGGCTCAACTTCTCGGTAATCTTCATGATGAACAGACTCTTTCGTTTATACGAATCTCAATGATTGAATCCTGCTATATCACGTTCAAATCTGACAAAAAACAATTCAAGCGCTAGAAAATGTCTGTCGGAGTGGTGCTATGTTTTTTTTCAAATCGTATTTCACCACGAGGCAACCTGCATACATAATACCAGTCGTACGTGACTCACGGACACTTGCAACTTAGTGTTATCTCTAGTCAAAATCTTCCGGACAAAGACGAGAGAGACTGAAACACGCATTCAGAATCAGAAGCGAGACGCGACGTTGATAGATCATTTCGAAAGCCTGAAACCTCTCGTAATGTCGTCTCAGATCTCATAATGGTATCGAACAATGGGCCGCATGAACAATTGATGAATATTCACGTGCGCTGACACCTATCACAATGTGCAGTCCGTATCTATTGTGACGCACCGTTATCGCACGTTTTGCATCCAATGCACCAGTGGGTGCAACTCGAAGGAAGCAATCGCACCTTCACTAGCATTGAAACAGTTTCAAAGTTCATCGTGAACTGTCTCAAGTTTACCACCTCCCAACTTTTGTAGTTGCTTGTTGTAGTCTGACCACTCGGGAATCAGGCGAAGTGCCCTTGCCTGTTTGGGCTCTTGAGATGTTGGGTCATTGCACAAGTCAATCATCTTGGCTGACTTCTTCAGGTCCTGAGAGCACCACGTCTCGCACCAGAGCCACTCTTGTGGCAATGAGAAAATAGGCACTTGCCTCTGAATATTGTTTGGCAAATCTTGATCAAGATTTGCAAGCGAGCTTGGATCAGAGGACAACTTTTGATAATGCGAACGTAACGTGTCACCTACTCCATTCTCCCGGAACCGGACCAAATCCACAACGAAGAGGGCGCTTATATGGTACTTGAGATCATCCTTCAAAACCTTTTTCCAGTACCCTTGCTTCCAGAATCTGAAGCCCTCCATATCTTCACGAGAGTCACACATAGGCGTGAACCCATATGGCGCTCCGTCCAAGTCCTGGTGCATCAACTCAATCAAGTCAGTTCTGGCGATTTGGTCTGCATCAACAAAGATAACTCTCTCCAAGTCCTCGGGAAACAAAACATCAAGAAATAAGATTTTATATCCCCAAACAACCCGGTGTGCTTCCGACTGTTGTCTCAACCATATTGGCCATTTGTAAGATATAAATTCATACTGGAAGTCATAAGTCTCTGCCAAAAGGGGTAATTGCTTTCTGAATTGCAGACTTAAGAATTCTTCGAGAAGCCAAAACTTCAATGTTCTTTTAGTGTGAGTTCTAACAGAAAGCATCATGATTGTCATCAATTTCTCGTAATTGAGCCCGCTTGCTATACTGAAAACATTTATGTCGGCTTTGTCTTTGCCCACAGATTTTTCAGAACGCACTGGCAGTGCCAACGCCTCTCTGGTACGCACATGTATGAGGTTCCCCGACAAAGAGAAGACAGAGAGAGACGTAGAAGCCAAGGTATCGTCATTGGCAATATACCTGTTGACGTCTGCTGAGAGCAACTCATATTGCTTGTCTTTGATGGCGTTATTCTTCGTCTTGAACTGCCACACTCCAGGTTCGAGACGCATCTGATTGTAGCCCATTGTTTGCATGGTGAGACCTTCGTGGGCCCCACCTTCATTAATAGCCTGGAAGCTCAAATTAGGAACTGGCGCTCCATTGTTAACATCTTTGACGAATACATCAACGGTCAATCCTTTTAATAGGAAGTCTGCATCCACGTTCTCGTTAGATAATTGCAAGTTATCCAAATCTTGATGCACAACGGTCTCATTTTTCACAACAACCCATCTGTTTGGTACATCTACGCTAGATCTAAAACGTGTTTGAGGAATGACCGAGAATTTCTCAGTGGCTTTTCTGATATATTGACCATCCGTCGTAAAGCTCGGCTTCAGTCTCAAAAAACCCGAAGCGTAAAATCTGTTCAATGCTGGAGTACCTTCGGCCAGTGTAAGGGGTTGCAAGAGCAACAAAATGTTCACAAACGGCAAATCGACTAAGGATTGCACCATAGAAACAAGCCTTTGTGAGAATTCATCAACGGGGTCGATCGTCACCAAAATATCTAATGGCTTCTCCTTATCATAGCCCGTGAGGTCAATGGAATTTTCAAAGCTCAAAGACGAAAAATCAAACCTTGCAACGTCCGTCCTCACCAATGAATCTTCCATGTTAAAAGATTCGGTAATGAGGGAAGTAACCATATCATACCAGTCCATGTCATCAAAAGATCCAGGCTTGAAGTCAGTAATGCTTTGAAATCCGAACTCCTCTGGGTAAGCCCGAAGAACCTCGTCGATCGTGTCTAGGCGTTGAGAAAATTCATATTGAAGAATCTGCTGCAACTCACGAACATCGAGTACAGAATCAAGCCGAAACTGTCTGGAGTTGAAAAGAAGAGAAGACTGGTGCAGCTGAATTTGGTTTGCTTCAAGAATTGCCAATTTTGCAGGATCAGGCTCAGAAAACGTCTGGATTCTCATATCACCAATCATGTCTACCATTTTCCGAAGTAATGAAGACGACAACAGCTTATTGGAAAACTCAGATACTAAGCCATCCACTAACTCTGACTTTTTTGCTGTGTTGAAAATTCTCACTTGAGTCGATCTTCCGTTATACTGTCTCATGAATTCGAGTATCTGCTTGAGTTGATCAAGAATCACATTGGAATTGCAATCCCCGATAAGCCAAAGCGTTGTAGATGTTTGACTGGGGTCTACTGTTTTCTTGAAAGAAATTGAGGCATTGATGAGATCGGGTGTGATTCGCTTGTACCTGATGTTGCCGGGATCTTTTGGTGTTATTCTCAAGTTGCGGGAAGATTTAGAGCCGGAGTAGAGAACCTCTTTGAGCGCCCTCCCTCTGTCGTCGCCTCCACGAATGGTGTTCTGGAGTAGCTTTACATCATGGATGATCTGCTGGCCCATTTGAGCTTGCCAATTGGACGAGCGCATGATGAAAATCACACCATTTATAACAACAGAAGCTTCGGCGATTGAGAATTTCTGAAGCGTTTTTTCATATTGCGAATGCTTTTTCTCACCCGAATAAGTCACCAAACTAAATAGCTTCTCTTCATCTTCAGACTTTGCATCGAAATACTTGTAGAGAAAAGCAAGAGCCTCCGTTAGCTCTCCCACCTCCAAGATATGATAATACATATCCATGATTCTAGAATCTTTCTCACTCTCGACCAATGGAAGTATACCAAGCTGTTGTGGAATTCCCTTATCCAAGATCATCTTCGACATGGCGAAGAAGACTTTCAATTGACTCTTGTTTGAGAAGTTAAGCACGAATATTATGTCGTGCACATTCTCCTTCAATGGAGGAATCTGACCATGTCTGAGCTGAGCAGCGTCTCGAATATACACCTCGCGCCTGTCGGCAGAGTACATATTATAGTTCTCATCTCGCGATAAATCGTTGAAGAAAACGACACCTCCAGATGATGGGTCATCTGGTTTGAAGACTTCCTTGTACAAAGCATACCTGTTGTGAGATGACCCGGTTCGGTACTCGTTTTCTTTATAGGCGCTCAAAAGTGCAAATTTGCTGAACAATTTCTTAGCTTGCAGTTTCGTGAAGCCGAGCTCCTCCATTCTCTCGATAAATTTGACTTCGTCATGGAGCTTGCCAATAACATATGGCAAGTCAGTTTCAAGTCTGTGTACCATAGCCCCGTTAATGGACAAGCCCACAAGGTCACGAGACGCGCCCTTGTTCTCATTCGCCTGTGCATTCTCCATGACTGCCTCGAAGTTGGAGGGCGGGATTGCATTGATCAAATGAGGAGCATACATTGGAAGATTCTTCAAGAGCTTGGATAGCAGCTCAAACCTATCTGGAGCTTCGGCGTCGAAAACGAGAGACGTCACCATCGCAGAAATGTGAGAAAGCTGGTCTTGTGGAACATCATAGATTGGGCTTTTTTCATGCTGTTTCAAAAAATCAGGCAAAGATACGAATGCTTCATTTCCCTTTGGCATGTCTTTCTGTTTGTTTATCGCTGTGAGCGTCTTACCGTATCCGGAGAGTTCAAGTGGAGGAAGCAGCTCCGTTGGAACATAACGCCAAACAAATTGCAAGCTGCCTGCGTTTGCCAACAGGTAGAGCGTTGTGAGCATGCCAGAGAATCTATCACTGGTCGGATCCCCGTAGAACGAAAGCAAGGGCGCGTTTCTGTTGTTTCCAATGGGCCTGTCGAATGACATCTTGGTCTCGGAGGTTTTGTCCAACTGAAGAGCAAATAAGTCTTGCTCAGAACAGTAAATCCTGGAGCCGTATTTCACCCAGGCGCCCAAAGGATCCTCAATTGTCTCTCCAAAAGAGTTGGTGGCACATTTCTCGCTCACAAGTGCCTGGAGACCTGGGCGGATCTCCCGCGAGTAATGGTCATAATGTGCCTGGATCCGAGGCGAGTATAAGCTATTGATCAAGTTGAGGTTGAGAAAGCCTACCTGAGTCTCAGTTAACTGCGAAACGAGCTTCTGATAAAGACTTCTATGGGATGTCAATGGCGACCCTGGAGCAAATGCTTCAGGTGAGGAGCTATCATCTTCAAGATCAGCAGAGTCGTCCTCAGTATCTTCCGCCTGATCTTCCCAGTCAGAATCACCGAGTGTGCCCACGAAAAGGGTCTTGACTGTCTGGAGGTAAAGCATCTCATCGAACGAAGCAACAGCCTCCACTAGCTGTACCTCGAAGGGAGAATCTGTCCAGTTTGCATGCAAGTTCACAGCAACAGAGGCAGCGTAAGCCGGCAACACGAACAGCACTAGCAAGACCAAGACCGATGCCATTATGTTTTTTGTGTTTCTTCACAATTGGCCACGTTTTATAGTGACGAGCAGACCTGGAGGCTTAGATCAGACTAATACGAACCGTGCGCGCATAGTGTGGCTCACCAAAAACAGACCACCCCAAACAGCACGGTCATTTTACTCGGAGAGCTAACAACTGGAAAAAGAATAAGAACTAAAAATCGACACAAAAAGAAACATACAAGAAAAAAAAGATAAAAGCAAGACGCCCTGTTTTTTTTTGATTTTTTTTTTCGAATAGGCGCAGCTAACTTGCTTAGCCTATATGTGACAAGAGTCACCATTCACGACACGTACAGCCAGGTGCAGCAAGATCCGCGACCTAGACAGAACAATCAATTCCGGATCGAGACAAGAATGGAGCTTTACCATCTGCCTCCATTGCCACCTTGATTGTTGCCCCCGCCATACCCTTGTCCGCCTCCACCATATCCTTGTCCGCCTCCACCATGGTGTCCTCCACCGCCCTGTTGTCGTCTGTCCTCACCGTAGCCCCAGGAATTATCGTTTTCACCGCCAAATCTACCATCGTTACTGCCGAAGTTATTACCATGACTTTCATTTCTACCGCCGTAGCCACCATGGTTACCGCCGCCGTGGTTACCGCCATAATTGTTGCCGTAGCCACCGCCGCTTCCACCGCCGTAGCCACCATTACCACCATTACCACCATTACCACCATTACCATGGTTATTGCCATTTCCACCACCACCGCCACCCAAACCACTAAGGAGGCTTCCCATCATACCACCCGATCCAGAGCCGTTGTTACTCTGTCCACCGTGGTTTCCTTGATTTCCGTAGTTTTCGTGGCCACTGTTGTTTTTGCCACCTGTCACAGCACCTAAAAGACTGCCCACCAAACCGCCTGATCCAGAACTATTATTACCCTGACCACCGTAATTTCCTTGGCCTCCATGGTTTCCCTGGTTTCCATGGTTTCCTTGGCTTCCATAGTTTCCCTGATTATTATGATTCTTTCCACCAGTCACAGCACCCAAAAGGCCACCTAACATGTTGGAAGAGCCACCTTGATTACCGCCGTGGCTCCCACCGTGATTACTACTGCCAGTTAATTTTCCTACAATAGCGTTTTCAATCATACCTTCGATTCCGCCTGATTTGCGGCCACCGTGCCCGCTATTGAATGCTCCTCCCACTGCTGACGAAAGAAGGCCCCTGTCGCCGTCTTGTTGCTGTTGCCCGACCTGCGGAGAATTTTGGCGGTTTTGAAATTGATCGTTAGACAAATCCTGTCTTTCGCCTTGTTGGCCAGATTTATAAAAGTCGTTAGCAGACATTTTCAGATTTTTTCGTTTCCAAGTGTGATCTGATATTTAGTTTTTTCAAAGAAGGAAATAATAGTGTGGACGGTCAATGACGAAGTCGAGCGACGTTACAATTTCACCTGTCCTGCATTTGCGCCCCTTCCAGAAAAACCGGGGTATCTCTAGTTGGGCTCCGTGAACAAGCCGCGCCTTTAAAGATCTCACGGATGGGGCCAGTTTCCGCGTCTATAACTTGTATTGGAAACACAAATTTGTTCACAGAATTCAATTGTGTCTCATCGTGTGGGTTTGATTGACTATAAGGGTGGTTTCTTAGTTTTGATCGATACAGCTTTTGACAGTGAAGATTTTGATACGAATATTTGACTGTCGTTTTTCTTGGAAAGGCATTTTGGCTGGTGTATGAACCTTTTGGCGGGTTGATTTTTAAAGCAAGATTCTCAAGCTCAAAACCAATCGGCCACCGAGTGCAGCAAAGATCTGAAACATACAGCTTTAAAGAATTTCTTCAAAAGAAGCCCAGACTCACTCCCTCAAACTCACTCCCTCAAATTTACTCCCTCAAATTTAGAAGCGAACCTAATGTTTGGTAAGCACGGGCGTGCTGTGACTCGTTTTCCTCTCAGCGAGTAAAGATCAAGGCTCTGCAACCAAAAATAACCAGCTTAATCTCCTAGCGGTTGATACCCCTTGATGGCTAAAACCGTTGATAACTAAAACCTTTGATTATTCTTATGACAGCGAACGCAGAGATCTGACTCGTCTTAGACTTTTTTTTGACTTGGCCTGGATGGGGTTGCCTTTTATTTCACTGAGATCTGATTCCCGTTGCGCGGTACTTTATCCTGAATTTTTGAGTCTCCAAAAAAGAAAACAGAGAAGTCAAAGGAAAACTGTTGCTGGTGTAAAAAGCTTCTCATGGGTGCCGCCCATTATTGCAATCAGATATTCTCTCCTAGAACATCGTGCTTAATGTTTCTGCTATCTCCCAATTTTGGTTGCGAAATCGGAGGTCGACCATGGTGATAGTATTCAATTTCCTGTGCCGGGGGTTCTGGCCTTGCTGGCGCGCGCTCCCAAGCTTTAAACTTGACTAGAGCCGCTATCAATGGTAACCTCCCACTGGTTGTCAGTGTGCACTCTTACTGCTATTCTCAAAGCTCAATACTACATTCATGAGCGCGCATCTGTTTATCTATTCACCTCTACATCCAACGAGCGATGGCCGCAAAGTTTACGGATGACGATTACAACCTGGGTTCCTCCGACGAGGAGAACCTTTCAGATAGCGACATGGATATAGACCCTGCTCTCTCGAATGGGAGCCACCACACCAGTGCATATTCCAAGACGCACGAGAAGTTGGTCAAATTCAATGCCCCAGACTTGGAAGATGCAGACTTTCCTTCGCCTTTGCCGTGGTCCGATGACGGCGAGTCGGAGGAGGGAGACGATGACTTGAATGACGGATACACGTTAAGGGACAATATAAAAGCAGCTTCTGGTTTCAAAGTCCGAAAGAAACCAATATCTGCCCAAGGCTTCAAGCGGAGGGCGATGAGAATCACAAACAAGTCGAATGACCCCGAGCTTCTCGATAACTTGTCGAGGGCAAATGAGGCGTTTGTTCGTGGGGATCTTTCCGTTGCGTGGAAACACTACGCTGAGGTGATCAAGCTAGATTCTAAGAACTTCAATGCCTACAAGACGTTAGGAGAGATATGTCAAATCCGAGGAAATATCAACAAATGTTGCTTTTTCTGGCTTCTTGCCGCTGAAACTGGTGAAGCAGATGGAGAATTTTGGGGATTGGTAGCTGAAATGAGCACAGAGTTGGGACACGTCGACCAAGCCATTCACTGCTATAATCAAGCCATTGCGAAATCGGGTGGTGTTCCCTTGCACTTCATCACCGAGAGGGCATTGCTATATAAGGAGAAGAAGCACTATGTTCGTGCTTTAGAAGGTTTCCAAAGATTACTTACAGCTTACCCATCCGATTCATCAATAGTTCGTAACTTGGCGAGCGTTTATGCGGAGCAAAGGCGTTTCAACGACGCGGTCAACCTTTATATGCGTGTTCTTGATAGCAACTTACACCCGCAACCAAATAGGGAGTATCCGGTTTATGACTGGACCGAGCTTAATATCACGTGCGAATTGCTTGCTTCTCAAGAATCGTGGGCATCCGGAATCAAATTGATCAAGGTTGTCTCCAGGTGGAAGCAAGGCAGAGAGGATGAAACCTGGTGGGATGAGCAGGAAGATTCTGAGTTTAGCACTCATAGTCGTTACGCTTATTTGCGCTCTAAAAATCCTGCCAGTTGCGACCTTTTGATGAAGAGAGACTTTACCCTACCAATTGATATTCGTTTCAAGCTTGGTGTTTTTAGATTGGAGCTGGATCAAAAGGATGAGGCGATTACCCAGTTCGATTACTTGTTTCAGGAGGATGACAAAGACGAATTGCTTGATCTTTTTTTTGAGGCTGGTAGCGGTCTAGAAGCTCAAGGGTATTATGCCGAGGCTGTGAGCTTTTTAAGATTTCTCTTTGAGCACGACACGAATACGGAGCTGGATATCCTATTGGGTAAGTGTCTTCTTGAGATCGAGAACTATCAAGAAGCAAAGAACGTTTTGATGAAAACACTCAGAAACGATCTGAATAATATTGATGTGAAGTTGACTCTTATCGAGGCATTATACCACACGGAAGAAATGGACTTCGCCACTCAGCTTATGGAAGATGTCTCGAAAAATCAGATTTCCAAAATCTCTGATAAAAGTATAGATCCGCCTGAAAACGAGCATTTACGTGACGAAAACGAGGAAAATCAAGACGATAATGTTGCACTCATAAAGAACTCTTCATATTACAAAAAGATTAGAAAAAGTGATTTGGATGAGAGTGACCGCAAAAAGATTGAGGAAAACGCCACAAGAATTGTGAAGGGCAAATTCAACAGAATGAATAGGTTGCAGGATGCAATTGATCAACGGCATGATGCCGCTGTCACGGCTTGGCTCAAGCTTGCATCGCAGCTTATTGAAATGTTTGTGGAAGTACGAAGTTTCTTTCCTAAGAATCGAAAGACCGTTTTTAAAGGAATTGCGATCTACAAGAGAAAAAAGTCGTTGGCTTTCAACGAAAAACTTCATAGGATTCGAGAACTTTTCGAAGGCTATGCTGATGCAGAAAATTCTAGAATTGTCATGACATCCAAAACAGAGTTTCGGGGACTAGATTACGATACCTGGCTATGGATTTTCGTGCAGTATGCGTATTTGTTGAAGCATTTCAAGAGTGATTTGAAGGAAGCTGTCGAGACAATAGAACTTGCTATCAATGTGAGTGTTTTCAAGCAGGATAAGACTAGAAGCATGCTCCTTCGCGTTGTGAGACTAACACTTGGGATCTGCCAAGGCGATTATGCGATTGCCGTTTCCAACAACATCAGACATTTTCTCACATCGACTCAGTTTTCACCAAGCATTTACGACTTTTTCATGTGTTGTTTTGGCTCCGGTATAGGTGCATGGGCAGTGTTTTCGAACTATAACCATCAGAAATTCTTTCTTCGTCATGTTAAGGCTTATGATTCAATGCTCTTTTCGAGTAAAGTGTCCGGGTCTGCCCAACTCATGATCGACCTCAAAAATTTCAAACCCGAAAGAGAGCATCCACATCTATTGTACATATACGCGTGTTTACTTGGGAGTAACCGCACATACTCCTCGCCTATTGTGTACTTGACTCGGGCATACAGACAATACTATAATGACCCAACTATCTGTTTTGTTCTTGGATTGGCTCATATACACAGATCAATGCAGCGAAATAGCAACAACCGTCACATTCAATTACTTCAAGGTATCAGTTACCTCATGGAATACAAAAATGCGAGAGAGAAGGGGACGACAATCTACGAGAAGCAAGAGATTGAGTATAATTTCGGGCGCATGTTTCATATGATTGGGCTTCCCACACTCGCCGTCAGACACTACGAAAAAGTACTTTCTTACCACGATCAACTCGAGGATGATCCAGACTACGATTTGCTGATGGAAGCAGCTTACAATCTTTCATCGATTTTCACGATTAACGGCAACACGGAGTTGTCGAGAAGTATTATCGAAAAATATCTTACAATTTAATTTGTGCAGGACATTAAGACTATATATTGTGATATCTCGCAGGGCATCGGAGCCCGAGCAGTTAAGTAGCACTCATGGTTCGCTTGAAACACAGATATATCTTGTTTGAGATTCTTTACCCTCCGGTCTCGCAGCCAAATTCGAGAGAGCAAAAGTCCAAGTTTTTTGAGTTTAGTAACTCTCCGAAAGACGCTTTACTACATCTTCATTCGACATCACCTTCGTCTATCAACCCACGATCAATAGTGACGCTACTAAAGCGAGTTATCCGTGATCACTATGGCGAATTTGGCGCAGGTACAGTTGGCTCACTGGTTATCGTGAAGTACTTCAGTAACAAGACTTCCACAGGAATCTTGCGGTGTAGCCGCAAAGACTTTCATCTAGTCGTGGCTGCCTTAGGCTTAATAGACAAAGTGGACAACTACAATGTTATAGTGCGGTGTGTGCATGTCAGTGGGACCATAAGAAAGTGTGAAGATCATTCCATCAAACGGGCGAGAAAGCTTATGTCAGAGTTGGGAAGAGATAATGAGTTGGAGCGAGGTTTGGATGAGTTCATCTCGATGTTCAAGACAGAAGGCAACGATAACGATGACGAATTTTAATTGACGCGGGAAAGTAACCCAGCGAATACCGCGCCTATGAGCGAGAGATGCCGATAAAGTTTGACGCTACTTTTGATACTTCACGAAGGGAACACCCAAGAGTGTGGTTAAGTCCGTCCGCGAAGGTAGTCTGATCTCAGACTGTTATGAAGCCTCGCACTTATAGAACAGGTGACCAGCTGCTCTTGGAATGAATTGCTAAGCACATTGTTCATATTAGTTTGCCATTCGACGAAAAATATGAAAAATCCGCTTGTCAATGCTTCTGTTGCTGTGTTTGTTCTTCGAGAAGCTTTCACGTTCTTCGAACTGGTTCAAATCGCGAATGTCCTCATGCGCGGCATTTTGGGAGAACAAACTACAGGCCTACGTTTACAGCACGACAATAGCTTGAATCCACGAGAAGGGTTTAACGGCTCAGCAGCTTTCGTTGATACATATACATATATATATGTATATCCAAACATTTTACACATAGCACAGGACCCTTTATCTTTGCGTCTCACTTTTTGTCTCAGATGAGCGCATCCAAGATCTTACAAAAACTCCTGAGAAAAGGCCAGATCACACCTCAAGGACAGCAACGTGACGGTCCCAACCCCCAAAATGGTCAGACCGCAAAGTCTTCTAGGCCAGGATCTTTCAGGGGCCTGGTGGATTCTTCAGGCCAAAAAGCGTTTGATCCTGTTGTTGCTCGATTGAAAGCCGCTCGAAAAGCCGAGCGAGAACAAAAGGAAAAAGAGCTACGAGAAAAGAAAGGCCTACCACCCAAAAAGGAACCCGCCACGAGAGCAAGGAGTGTCTCTAAGCAACCAAAAGCAGAAGCGGCATCAGCAGCACAGAAGTCTGCTCGGATCTCAAACAGCCGTGGAGGCGCAAACGTCCTGGGGCGAAACGGATATGGCTCCATGAGTCGACCATCTTTGGCTCTGCTGTCGCAACCACAGCATTCGCAAACTTCACAAAACGAGAAGAAATCGAAGATGTCGTTCAGCCAGCTTATGGCGAAGGCGTCTGGAATCGACCAGAGTAAGATGTCGATCGAGATCAAGCAGAAAACAAAATCCCCCGAAGTCGCTCTGCCGGCCCCGAGACGGAATGCCTCCAACCCCGAGGCTAGGCCGACCCTGGCACCGATTCCGGCTGAAAAGAGGCCACCGTCACATCCTTTGCACCAAAAGAGACCCATTCGGCAGGAAAGAGGCAAACCTGCTCATACTATGAAAACAGCTGCTCTGCAAGCTGTACAGTCCAGAGCACCATTACCCACTCAGAAACCTTCATCTGCGCTAGCGGCAAAACTCAAACAGAAACCAGCTGCTAGAGGCGGCCGTGCAGGTAGAATCAACAAAGCAAGAGAGTTTGATGATGAAGATGAGGAAGAGTCTGATGGCATGGATTCGTTTATCGCTTCTGAGGACGAAGAGGACGAGCAGGCCGAGCCTGAATACGACAGAGATGAAATTTGGTCTATTTTCAACCGCGGTAGGAAACGGAGTCACTATTCTTACGATGACTGTGATTCAGATGACATGGAAGCCACAGGCGCAGAGATCTTCGAAGAGGAGTCTAGATCGAAGAGAAACGCCCTTCTCGAAGACAAGAGGGAGAAAGAGAAGGAGGAGAAGTTGGCTGCTTTGAAGAGAGCAAGGAAATCAAGGAATCAAGGTTATTAGCAGCTAAGGAGGAAAATCATGCAAGAGAAGAAAACAACAATTCTTAGAGAAGAAGGTGCGGTTTCATGGAGGTTTCTGTGTGCCCAAAATCTGCGGGGTATGGAAGGACCAAAGGCCATTCGAAAGATGCTCTCGCTTTTTTTTTTTGGATATAAGTGTACTTTACCACCAGTGAAAACAATGCATTTGAAGAAGTGAATTTGCACGCACAGGACAAGTGGTGTGCTTTCTCCGCTCCGAGAAAGTTCTGCAATGGAAGGCAACTTTTGGCCGGTTTGTGAAAAATAGAGTAATGCAGCGCCAGTCAATCAAACCTCAAGGCGAACTAAGTTCTGGAGCTAGTGGCATTGTGCCTCCAAGACCCTGGAGTCACATTAGTACTGGTTATATCGATGAAGAGTGTTAGCCACTGAGATGAGGGTGTTTCGCGTGATACGGATGACTAACCTTGTGGGCTCGATTTTCACTCTTGTTTTGACATCACGTAGTGATGGCGTGGTCGTGTGCCCAAGCGTACGCTTTCTTCGCCACAGGTTCCTGTGCTGTGACTGGCAATCTATTCTTCTTTAGTCTCGCGTCGAAATAATGATATAGAGTACTGACTGGTGAGGCATTGAGGAGAGTAACCGGTCAACATCGTTAATTGGTGGAAAAACTTTCACACTCAGTACAATGCCGTAGAGTAATATGGCTTCTACAATGCTCTAGGTCCACCTTTTTGGTATGAGGTTCTCAGTAAACTCCCGACTTCTTATCAGTAGTTTCTGAAAGTAGTCCGAAGGATAATGCCTCACTCTGGTATGCGTACGAAGGTATACTGCGTTGTGTAGGAGAAACACCGGCACAAGCAATAGAGTCTGAAACCTCCGTGCGTCGGACAACATCCCGGGTTTGCCTCAGTGGTTGTTACTAAGGGTAGCGTGTGTTTGCAGACTGTGGGATAACATCAGTTATCCAATGTGACAAGATGCCATTTCTCCAACCGATCAACAACTCCCGACAATTCACCGTTTTCCAACGCCTCCGCGTATTTGACAAACGTGATGTAGTCAAGTAACTTGCATTCAATTGATACTGGTGTTCACACCCGCAAAGCGCCTCGCCAAGGGAAATTAGGGTGGTAAGCTCGCTGGTCGAACAAACCACGTGAAGCTTCCGCGATCAGTATCAAGTAGAAGCCAGCTTCCCTCTAAGCAGAAGATGAATTCTTGCCCATCATTTTGCGACATCAACTCTCTAACGATTCAGTTTCTTACCCTCCCCTCCCGCTCGTGCCTCTTTGCAAAGCGCAAGTCTTCCGCTCATATCCTTGGCGACGTGTTCCCGAGACATGCTTACGCGGAATATAATTTTCCTGATGTAAGTTCCCTTCCCAGCCATCTTCTCGAGCTCTTCCAGCGCCCTCGTTGCCTGAGCACCACCGGAATTTGAGCGATCGACACCAGGGACGCCTTGTGCGGGGTATCTTAAATAGCACGCCACTCTAGCACTCCTCTCTGTGACGTTGTCTGGGACTTTCTGTTTGCAAGGCGTGGAACCCTTCCTGCGAAAATGGCTTCCGGTGATACTCACAGCTAGTAACTAGTGAAGATCCATTTTGAATCGATCGTTTAGCAGGTGGATTGTGTTGAACGAGCTTCTCTCGGTGTGGGTCTTCCCACCTGAGGTGTTTTGAGACACAGGTAACGTCGTGTTTCCCAACACCAGCACAATACAATGGGAAATACATCTATACGTCATTGTTGTCAGTGCGATAAATCACGAGCAAGAGTTCGTGCTGATGTCTGCGTAGAGGAATTGGTTACCAGAAAAAGCACGTTTGGCCAATTTGAGTTCGTAATTTTCGAATCTTGCCTACAAATAAGCTGAAAAGAAGGATTTCAGTCCCGTCGTATCTTCAAAATGCTGCCGGCAGGTAGTAATTTATGCATTGAGTGGGTATTCTTTGGTCACATCTGCCATCGAGGACACGTCGTGCCAGAAAAGTCAACCGAAAGACGAGATGATGTAGCTCGTGTGAGGAAGAAAGAGACGTCTTGAACGATGCAGAGTATCTGGCTTACATGGAACCAGACAAACGGCTGTCCTTACTCCGCTGGCATTCCCCACGATTGGCCAATCGGAAGAAAGGCTTCAAGCCTTCCTCGAAACAGAGATACAGCCGCGTTGCTTCGAAGGCGCCATCCTCCTCGTTCTGATACAGTTGTGCCCTTTTCTGCTTGAGAAGGGGCTTCTTCATGGCATTGTTGTTTCCTCTACAGCTGTGCCCGTGGCCCAGGTCAGGGCTGCTGTGCGCATCGGAGACCTCACAGACCAGATGAGCTCGAGCGGGCCGAGCCTCCTCAGAGCCGACAATGCCACCCACGATGGAGTACTCGCAAATTCTCAAGGATCTCCGACGAGAAACCGGGTCGGTCAAAAACCGAATCCAGTCGATCATCTTCGACAGTAAGTACGTGGCGCAGTTTGCGCAGTTTCCCATAGTTGCCAATGAGCGGTGCGGGCTTTGGTATGTAGAGCCCAAGAACACTGCTGCAAGCGTGTACTTCAAGTCGACGGATGGGCACACGGGGCAATGGAAGTTCTCCTTGCGTCGATTGAATTTCCACATGTTGGATTTGTTTCGAGAGTCTGCGACACTCGTCTTGGTTGATTCGACTCGCAAGGGCAAACTCATGCCTGATGCATTACTGAAAACCGTGCCGATGTGGTGTGCTGTTCTCAACTACATCCTTTTCGAAGGCGAGGATACCGGCGAGTGGGGCTCTTTATCGCAGGGCAACTGGCTCGTTACTCCACGTGAAATGGTCTCCGCCAGTGAACACACTAGCATGGTGAAGCTCATTCCTCAGCACGCCAGAGAAGTTCAAAAACTCGGGTTGATCACAAAGGAGAATCTCACTGGGAGGTTGGGCGCCAAAAAGCCCATTGTGCCG
Organism: Metschnikowia anglica; assembly: GCA_030573055.1. Classification (NCBI taxonomy): domain Eukaryota; kingdom Fungi; phylum Ascomycota; class Pichiomycetes; order Serinales; family Metschnikowiaceae; genus Metschnikowia; species Metschnikowia anglica. The sequence continues at coordinate 84,543 of JAJMCP010000019.1, forward strand.
CATTGGGTTTATCCAGGCAAGAAGTCTCAGTCCGTATACTGCTCCTCGAACCAGTTTTCTCTATGCTGCCTCACTGCTTCTTACAAAACCTCCTCGAGCACAAATGTTCCTGAATGGCACTTTCCAGAGCCGTACGTGCAAGGTGCAGCCGACGACCACGAGCTCTGGGCGTCCCTGGCTATTTGCGATGGGCAGCTTGATCACGACTTGTTGTGGAAGGAAATTTACTACGAACCAGCCGAACACCTAAGAGTAATCGATATGGTTTCGGGCGACATTTGCCTGTGGCTAAGTGAAAATGAGTTCCTCTCTCGAATCACCAAAATCCATGAAAAATTGAAGAATGGCGACGAGGGGGAACCCTCACCGATGGATGTCACATTTTTACAGAACACTGGTGTTTTAATTGGCACCATCAATCACAATTTGCCGTATGCCGAGATCATGAATGTGAGCAATTCAGTCAAGCAAATTGTTGTGTTATCTACCGAGTACAATGTTCTAGATGTGCCACAAGATTGCTCTACCCATGTGAATACATACAAGATCGAATCTTCGAAAAAAGGCTCCAAAAAACTCCGAGACATTCTTCCGTCTATAATTGAAAGCATTACAGCTGTCAGTCCTCAGGAGCAAGTTGCCGTTCTCTGCGACTCCGGTAAGGATTTGTGTGTTGGCGTTGCATTGTGTATTCTTGTTAAGCATTTTGACACGCACTGGGCCTCAGTTAGTGACCCGCCTCATGTGAACAAAGACATCATAAAACAACATCTTTGCCTAGTTCTGGATTGTCGCCAAGTGAACCCCAGTCGAAACACGCTTCAGAGTGTCAACACTTATCTCATGTAATAACGTGGGCATCGAGGTCCATGAGAGTCAAAGGATCTGCAGAATTCTGTTGGGTCGTAGGGTCAATTCACGCGGTGAGGCTAGCAGACTATCTAGCTAGTGGGATATTGGAGGTTTGACTTATCGTGCTATGGAAGTTCGGTCACGAGAGAGAATATCCTTGACCTCCAAGTGGCTTCAATCGGGTATTCAGCTCACGACGACGAGAGCAATACCCTGGGTTTTCCAGACGTTTCGTGTTCTCTAAGAGAATCACCATTTCTCAATTAAGAGATTTCCGCGTGGTGGTGAGCTTTGGTGTTGAGACATGGCCAGAGTAGCATCAGCGACACTCTTTGGCAGGGGTTCTTGTTTTTCTCCCAACATGATCGATATCACACATCCAGCAAGTATTTTCAGTCTCCTTGTTTGAACGGTACTTGAATTGACTGGACGTGCAGTGGCAGAATCTGTTTGGAAACTCTCGAGTAAAATGAGTGGGTGTCTGCCCTTCCCCACAAACAGTGTTGAAGCAAGAACGACCTCATTCTTCTTACAGCGACCCGGCAAATCTTCATCTCATATTTTCGATAAGTTGAATACTCGATTGGCCAATTCAATCTTTGATGAGCATAGACAGAATCACGGAGGCCTCACAAGCGCATGCGCACTAACTTGTGCACCTCTCAGATGCGGGCACATATCACCGATGCTGGCAAACCACCGCACCGGAGGGCTCATCTTTCGAAAAATAAAGATCTGCTATATCTTATTTGACGGGGAGACAGCGTAAAAGTGAAAGGAAACAAGAACACAAGAATGCCGAAAATATTATGTTTGCCTGGGTTTCTCCAAAACGGCACTGTTTTTGCTGAAAAATCGTCGGGCCTCAGGAAATTACTCACCAAGAAGTTGAACTACGAGTTGAACTACTTAGATCCTCCAGTGGTGATATCCAGCAAGGAACAGCTTCCGTTCTGCTTATCCTCGGACGCACAGGAAGAGCAGGAGCGCTGGGACGAGCTTGTTGCAAGAGACGTGAATCGCTGCTGGTGGCTACACTCGTCAAGCAACGAATATGATGGCTTTGACGATTCTGTGAAATACGTACTCAAACATATAGAGGAAAACGGGCCCTACGATGGGATAATTGGATTCTCACAAGGCGCGGCGATGTCGGCGATAGTAGCCAATTCTATTGAGAAGATGTTACCCCAGCACGGCCCGTTGGCGATTGCCGTTCTTTTCTCCCCGTTTGCATTCACTGTTCCGAAAGATAAGGACCATGACATGGCCTGTCTCAATGCGGACGTGGCTGATCTTCAAGAATACTCGGCTCTCGTGGAGCTCAACCCACACTATAAGGCTTTTTTTGTTCCGCAGCCATCTCCAACTAAAACAGTGGCCGTTTACGGTACAGAAGATTCTGTGGTGCCGCCTGTGAGGACTCAATATTTTTGTTCCCTCTACCCTCTGATAGAGAGTGTGACGCACGACGGCGGTCACTACATGCCCAACAAAAAGCTGTTTCTCAACCCCGTAGTGGAACTATTCAAGGATGCTTTCCAGGGCAGACTGGCTCTCTAAGTAAAAATTGGGAGCATGTGAGATTTTACATGGTTCATGAAACGAGAGAGTACCGTTAAAGGGTGCAACTCTGAGGCGCAATGAACCTTCGTGTAGTTTACTTCGAGACGTCGAAGAATTGGCAAAAAGCTGGCTTTGGTCACCCTTTGCTGGGACATGTGACTTCATGACTTCGCACAAAATCAATTCTAAAATGAGACTTTTTGGTCTCTCGAATATATATGTATACATCCATCTATACGGGAGGCGCGCAAGTCACGGTGGGTATAATGTATCGCACCAGTGTCTTCATTTTTCGCGGCTTATCAAGAGCACACACTATCCGAAGGCCTTTTTTTTCTGCTTTCTTCCTCGAGAGAACTCCCTACATCTTTCGTCTCTAGACCACGGCTCTGTCACGACGTTTCAAATTGGTAACTTAGCACCCACACCAAACGCAATCCGTGCTTTTGAAATTGAATATCTGCCGTAGCGAACGATAAATGAGCTCTGTTTCTGGGCTGGAGGCCTCACTGCCTGAGAAAGAGGCGCCTGTCGACACAGCAAGTGGTCACGAGACAACGAATGTGGGAAACGAAAGACCGGAAAACTTTTACAGTGACGGTGCTGTCACGAAGGGACTCAAACGGTCAGCCTCTCCCATCGAGACCCAGGCTAACGCTAAAAAACGACCACATGTGGAAGAAGATGACCTCAGCAGCTCGCTCTCGCGTCATAAAGACATATCTCATTCGTCAACAAAAACATCGAAGTTTGCGAAAACCACGTCCTCGGTGTACAAGGAAGCAGCGCAAGACGTTCCAGCATGGATGAAAAGCAAACTTCAAACTGACGGGGCACACAAGTACGATAAGTACGGACTGAGGCAAATGCGTGACGATAGGTATTCGAAATACGATAAGTACTCTCCCGCTACCGATACGTCAAACTCCTCGTCTTCAATCCAGGATCGGTATGCAAGGTATGGTGCCCCATCTCGGTCTGTGACCGACGCCAGAGTTATCAGACGAGAGCCTGAACCTGAAGTAAGGCGTAGGGACACACTACCTATTGAAGAACCAGCTGAAGCAAGCACAGAAGTGGCAGCGTACACTTCCGTGCCCAGCGTTTCTGGTCCGGGGATGAAAGCCGACTACCGCACATTTCAAAGTAACATTGCTCATAAGGAAAACAAGGACATCAATAGCATTGTGCGCCAGCATTATAACCAGAGAACTTATCAGTCCAAGCTTCAAGGCTCGCGAACCAAGTCGCCCATCTACAAGATGCGGAACTTCAACAATGCCATCAAATACATGCTCATAGGCAATTGGGTAAAGCGCAGAGAGCCTCTGGCTCCACTAGTATTCTTGGATTTATGTTGCGGGAAGGGCGGTGACTTGAATAAATGTGAGTTTGTTAATGTGGACCATTACGTGGGGATCGATATCAGTGACGCTTCTGTGAGGGAAGCCTATTCCAGATACTCTCAGAACAAGGCGAGGTTCATTCCACAAAATCATCAGTCAAAGCGTAATAGAGATTCTCGCAGGTACAATTTCGAGGCATGTTTTGCCACTGGGGATTTGTTCACGTACTCTGTTCCAGAAATCTTGGAAAAGAATTTCCCTGGGATCATTGAGGGTTTGTTTCCCGTTGATGCTGTGTCCATACAATTCTCATTCCATTACGCGTGGGAAAGCGAATCTAAGGTGCGGACGATTCTCACGAATATCACAAAATCTTTACGTCCTGGAGGGACTTTCATTGGAACCATTCCATCGTCCGACTTTATCCGCAACAAGATTATAGAAAAGAAGTACATTGCAGAGAAGACTTTTGGCAATGATTTGTATCATGTCAAATTTGAAGAAGAACCGCCAGAAGACGGTGTGTTTCGATCACCTTATGGCAATCGGTATGATTACTTCTTGAAAGATGCCGTGGACGATGTACCGGAATATGTGGTTCCCTTTGAAACACTCAGGCTGTTGTGTGAAGACTATGGTCTCATACTCAAATATAAGAAGAACTTCTCCGAGATTTTCAGCCTGGAGATCCCAAAATACTTCAGCAAATTGAACAAGAATTTAATCGATGGGATGAAAAGGGCGGACGGGAAATATGGAGTCGAAGGCGACGAAAAGGAGGCTGTGGCATTTTACATAGGGTTTGTTTTCGAGAAGGCTGGAGCATGATTGGATTTCATAATCCTCGAGAACACTCATCCCCTTATAAGCCAGCTTCCTCACTTAGCTAGATCACTTAATTGCATACACGACCCAGGATAGTAGCGCAAGAGCAAGCATCGCGAGTCTTCCATTCGATGTGGTACCGAACCACAAGCCATAGCCGATGCCAAAATCCGAAACCTTTCTGAGGAAGTACTGATTCAATTTATCGAGGGCGGTGAACTTCATGTAAACCTGTGTTGGACCGCTGACTGAATTGCTAGGATCGAAGTCCTTGATCTGGCCGTTGTGCTCAAGATGCGATGCTGCAGGCAACACAACTAAGTACCCATTTTCTCCAATAATAGGTTCGGGAGCCTCAAGTGGAAGGGTGATTTGCAAGTAAACTGGCCTGTGATCCGAGCCGAGGTACGAAGATATGCAATTGTACATGTGTACCACGGGGGTCAATCCTTTCTTGTATGTGGACTGATAGAGTATTCTGTCGCACCACAGCGGGCACCGTTTGGAGTGATAAATGGCCGTCTTCAAGTGGTATTTGTACGTGGGACGGAAAGTGATGCACGCTTCGTCGAACCCCAGGAACACTTCCCCGTCAATGCGCCCCTGTGTGAGTTCGTCGTGCTTAGCGACAAGGCTTGGTATCAAGTTCGGTTTTGAAGGTTCCGAGTTATCTTGTATATTCACGAGCTCCTCCAAAGTTGCCTGGTCATTCGTTAAGTCTTTAGTAGTGCGGAAGTTTAGGTCGCCCATGAAGAACGCATGTGAGCTCGGCTTCAAGAAACTGAAGCCATCGCCAAAATCCATTGCTCTCATGGTAGTTTGTATATCTCGCAACCGCTTATCGTAATACAATGCCCCTTCAAAGGCGGAAAGATGCGCCGTGGCAAAAGTCAACTCCGTCAGTAGAAACTCCAGTGACGTATAACTCATCCTCATACCTACAGCGCCTTTCAACAGAGAGCTTGCATTGCCGCAACCAGCATCTGCAAATCTGCACGGACCGAGTTTCAGAGAGTACGGCGTGATGGCAATCATCGCTATGGCCCCCACATGATGGATTCCGATCGTTGTGAATGCGAAATCTGAGTCTTCGGCGTGGTTGTACTTGCTTTTCAAAGCATGTAGGAGTATTCCGTTGATGTCGATGACATGTTTCCTTGCAATCTTGGGGAAACTTCCGTCCAAAATAGAGCATAGCTCTTGGAAGCCAAACACAAACAAGTCAACTGGAGAGTCAGGTAGGGCTCTGTGAAGTTCCTCGATAAAATCAGCAGCGCCGATCTTTAGCTTACCGCAATTGAAAGTAAGGAGAAACAACGGGATAGAGGACATTCTTTTGCGTGTTATTCCTCTTGGGGTAGTTTGTTGGGGGAGGCTGTTATCTGATCTTCGCAGATGAAGCAACACTCGCGCTCAGTATTGGGAGTAGTTTTCGATGGGGACCAGTAGACTGCGCCGATCAACAATTGGACCTATCGATGGCAGAATACTTAGGGTTACAGATATTGCGCCAATTTCGAACTTGCTGGAACTTGGTTGAGATGCAGATATGATCGAATACTAAGAGTTTGGACTGAGCCTCCGTCTCTTAGAAAGAGATCCCAGGTGATAGAGGAAGCATATGCACCACTCACGCGGCTTCACGAACAGTGTCTGGTATGTTCATCTTCAGATTCCACAATTCCAAAGTATTTTTTAATTTGATCTTTTCGAAACAAGCCGCCCGCCAATTCCGCCACGTATTGCACGGTGCTGCTGGGCTGGCTGGAAAGTTCAGGATACCCAAGTGTGTTCCCTATGCTCGCTCTTATCCTGGCACACTTGACTATATAGACATGCATGCGCGCGCACTAATGATGGGGTAGTGAGAATCTGAACTCTTCCCAATACTGCCGTTTTCTTTCCACCTCCCCGAGACAAGTTCCAATTCGCGACTGTTCTGTCATGTCTCTCGAAGCCCAGCGACAAACCCTCGAGGAACTCAATGTCCTTGAGTTTTCCGCAGCGCAAAGGTTCAGACGAAACCCTGCGTTGCGAGCCGCGGCTGGCGTGCGAGAAGCTGATGAGGTACTTGAGTCAAAGCCAAAAAGGCCTCATAGGGAAACTCTCCTGCAACAACACGAGCTAGAATACTTCCAAAAGCAGTATGCTCTTGATGCCGAACGATGCCGCAACGCGTTTGCGGGCCCGACACTCGCCAGGGAAATCTCGGCTATGAAAGACCCAGAGATGAAGTTCCAGAATATCTTGACTGCAATCCAAGAGATTGACTCGAAATACCATGGTGTTTCGCCCGGGAGCGCATCTTCCATGCTCCAGTCTTTCTCTTTGTATCTGAGTGTACCCAAAGAAGAAATCCCAGGGCAACACAAAACTGCAAAAGTCAAGAGAAAGTATCACCTTTCCAAAGCTACTGAGCATATTGATGCAAAACTCAAACTGGTTTTTAGCGAGTCGGAAGCATACGGCAAATACGTAGACTTGACTATGTTCTATGAAATGCATAAGTCCTTGCTGGGATCCAAGCAAACTTACTCGGAGTACCTTCAGCAGTTTCTCAAGTTCGAAACTTGCAACAAGTCACCCAAGTATACCAGGTACCTTGAGAGTCTTCTAGCTTACCTCGAAAATTTTCTCAAAAACGCGTACCCTTTGGCGTCGGAAAGCCTTGATGAGACTGCTTTAGAGAAAAAGACTTTAGAAAACGAGGAAATAAACGAAGAAACGAACTTGAATGAAGAGGTCTTTTGCAAGGCTTGCAATAAGCTTTTTGCCAAAGAGTCTGTTTACAAGGGACATTTATCTGGGAAGAAACATAAGAAAAACGAAGAAAAAATGAAAACTGCCTCAACGGAAAACCCTTCTGCAGTTGAAGAGAGACCCTCCAATAGCAAGTACTTGGAAACAAGAATCAAAGTCATTGCAGCCAAGCTAAAGCCAGTCCTAGAAAGTACGATAAATGACTATCAAAGAAAGGCTCGATTCTCTGATCGGGAGCAACAGCTCGAGCGCTTGGCTATTGAGGGAGAGCTCTCCGATTACACTGCGATTGATTCTGACTCGTCAGCTGAGAAATCTGAGGATAACGACGACGATTTCGATGACGCTTTCTCAAAGGATTTGCCTCTAGGCGCTGACGGAATCCCAATTCCTTTGTGGCTCTACAAGCTACAAGGGCTTCATCGGACGTACCTGTGCGAGGTCTGTGGTAACATCGCTTACAAGGGCAGGCAACAATTCAACAAGCATTTTGGCCTGCCGAAGCACGTGCACGGGCTCATGTGTCTTGGCGTTCTGGAGCTGGACACGTCTTTATTCGCCAATATCTCCGGCATTGCCGAGGTGCAAGACTTATGGGCAAAAGTAAAAGAGAGCAAACGAGCCGAGCAAGAAGACGACGACAACGCTGTGGAAGTCGAGGACGATGATGGAAACGTCATGTCACGCAAGGACTACGACGAGTTGAAGAAACAAGGGTTGATTTAAAGGCTCGAAACTTTTTCCTTTCAAATACAAACATAGAAAAGTTTGAGGAAAGCGACGAAATGAACATCAAAGCTTTCGACGACATTTCTTTTGTTCCTAGTAGTCTTCACTCCCAAAGCACATGACCCATCATTTGGTATCTTAGTTCAGTGTGAGCTCTCCACACATAGATTTGCGCGGCCTGAGTGCACTTCCTTCAAAAATACCTACATCGATGCAGGCAAGAAGACTGGCAATCTCGGTATAGTCAAATGCTATCTGTGGGCACTTTTTTCGTGCATGAGACATATTTTGAGCCGGCAATTCAAAACTGTTGTTAGAATGAGTGTCCCCGAGAAAACAGGAAACTCCATTGCTCAGGCAGTTGGAGAAGCAAATAAAGAAGGCTACCCGTTTGCAAAGAAGCCGAAGCCTTTACGCCCTCTCAGACAACTGAAAAAGCAGAGAGATGAGTTAGGATTTCGACTCAAGCAGCAATCAGTCGACAAAAACCATTTAGTTTCGACGGGAGAAGCTAGGAAGACTATCCACGAGGAAGAGACAGAGGGTGCTAATTATGTGATCGACGGTCCATTGCGGAGAGTGACGCCTTATTTTTTCACCTATCTCACATACTGTAAACTCCGTTGGAGAGACCGCAAACTCATCGACATTTTCATCGAAGAGTTCCGGGATAAAGACCCAGATTTCTACCGGAAAGCTATTTCTGAAGGAAGAGTGTTGCTTAACAAGTCCCCGTCGAACATCGACTCCGTCGTGAAAAACGGCGACCTAATCAGCCATAGGTTGCATCGACACGAGCCTGCAGTGACATCACGCCCTATTAAAATTGTTTTTGAAGACGAAAACATTATTGCCATTGATAAACCTTCCGGATTGCCAGTACACCCAGCAGGGAGATACAGATACAACACCATTACCAAAATAATGCAGCACGAGCATGGAATCACAGTGCACCCATGCAATAGGTTGGACAGACTCACACTGGGACTCATGTTTCTCGGAAAAAACGCTAAAGGAGCCGAGTCAATGGTCAAGCAGATGCGTGAGAGAAGTGTGAGGAAAGAGTATATTGCAAGAGTTAAAGGAAAGTTTCCGTTAGGTTTGCACAAAGTTGATCAGCCTTTGAACACTGCATCGCCGAAGCATGCACTAAACGTCGTCGATCATGAAAATGGAAAATCGGCCGAAACCGAATTTTCTCGAGTTTCATATGATGCAAAGTCGGATACCTCCATTGTTAAATGTCACCCACTTACCGGCAGAACCCACCAGATTAGAGTTCATCTTCAGTATATGGGGCACCCTATTGCTAACGATCCAATTTACCTGAGTGAATATATTTGGGGAGACCCGGACTTGGGTAAGGGCAACAACGGACTTCGAGACCCCGATCTTATTGGCCGTTTAGATGCCATTGGCAAAACCAAAGCGTGTTCGACCTGGATGCATCCAGAGGAAGACGGTGAAGTTCTCAGCGAAAAAGTGTGCCCTGAATGTCAAGTTCCTCTTTACACGGACCCTGGTTCCAATGATTTAGATCTTTGGCTTCATGCATATAAATATGAGGCAGAAGATCAACTGTGGTCCTACAAAGCCGACTACCCTGAGTGGGCCTTGAGTCCACACCGTCTTTTTATGGAATTGGCTCTTGAAAATGCCAAGAAGTGCGGCGAGACACAAACGCAGTTCAATGTTGGTGCAGTGTTGGTGCTCGATGGAAATGTTCTTGAAACGGGCCATTCAAGAGAATTACCAGGAAACACACACGCGGAACAGTGTGCTTTGGAAAAATACTTCGCAAGAACTGGCTCTAGAGATGTTCCTGAGGGCACAGAACTTTATACCACAATGGAACCATGCTCTTATCGTCTCAGTGGCAATCTTCCCTGTGTCGAGCGCATATTGGCCACAAGAATCGAAACTTGCTTTGTTGGTGTGGTTGAACCCGATACGTTTGTGAAGGAAAACACCGGTAAGAAGAAACTTTCAGATAGTGGTGTGGAGTACATACATATACCAGGTTACGAGGAAGAGTGTTTGAGAGTGGCCAAGTTGGGCCACGACAAAATTGGGCTTCTTGAGCAAAAGTAAAAACAGATAAGTCATAAAATAAATAAGTGATTATAGAAGAATTGTAGTCATTGTTCGTTAGTTCGTGTCTTTGGGTGACAGCCATTGCTCAAATGAGTCAATCATCAAAACTGATGTTCAAATCTTTAGTTCCGTAGACAAAAACGTCTCCTCCGCGCCTAGCATTATCACGCGTTTCGTGGTCCCCGGTAGAGGAAGTTTGTTGGGTTGAGTGATATGCTGCGTAAAAATAATCCTTGTTTTGCCTCGAGTGAAAGGTTGGAGCAGGAACAACAGAGCTGCCTGCGCTCACAGATCTCGGAATGGCCATACCAGTGGCGATGACAAAATCTGTCACTTTGACAAACCCATCTCGTATACGGAAGTAGCCATTTGTGAACCGATCTGTGATCGCTGAGCCACCATTGGTCTCAGTTGGTTTTTTGATGGGCTTCAGAGCAAGCGATGGTCCAGTCTTGACAGTTTGCGAGGATCTTCTCGAGAGTAGACTCCTGTTCAGAGGAGGCCCGCCTTCCGAATCTCCATCTGAGTCTTCCTCGACAAATAACTCGAATTTGTCAAGCTCATACAACTCGTCTTCGTAAAATTTGCGTCCAAGCACGCCCTCCTTTTCCTGAATCTTCTTGATCACGTTGTACTTGTTGCACCATTCCCACGGGATAACAACACAAATCACATAGGTGACTGTTGAAAAGATTTCGGAGAGATCGTACATCCAAGCGCTCGACACATCAGCAATAAAGAATGCCACTGGTGCATAAATGAGCAAGAGCGACAATACAGATATAGCCCAAATGCTTGGATATAGGATGAGAGTCTTGATTTTCGTTATGACAAACGCTGTGAATATGGCCGCATAGCTGATGCTCATGGAAATGCGGATCAAGTAAGTAAACGCAGGCAAGATCTTGCCAGCTTCCACATTGTCGTCGAAAACATGGAACTTGCTTACGCTCCATAAAGTTTGCGATGCAATAGAGGTGGCGACACCGACCAAAAAAATGAGGCGTTTGTCGCTCTGTCTGGAGAACAATCTCATGATGATTTGAACCTGGTTCACTTGTAGGAAGAAAGTGACAAATAAGTCGATGACCTTTAAGTAAATCTTTTTGTTTATAATATTGAGGAGCACCTCGCCGTGCAAGTATCCTCGCCGTTGCTGACCATGCAAGATGACAATGGATTTGATGACGGCAATAAGCATGTATACAGACGCCATCAACACCGATGTCTTGAGAAGCAACGAGGGTTTTATCATATAGTTGGTGATGACAAAGATCGTAAGAAACCAGGTGATTACAGCCAGTGTAGCCAAGGAATATACGATGGGCGCAACACTAAAGATAAACCCTCCGTCAGAGACGGCACTCCTAGTGTACTCTTCCCACGAGGCAGTCACGAGGGGAAGATTCTCGGAAAACTTGTCTATGACTAGGTTGATGTTTGTGTTCATGAGCGGCGTGGCGTCCAGGTGGCAGGTTTGCCGGTAGACTGCCTGCTGGATATACCTAACCGGCTCAGCGAAGTCATGAGATATGAGTAGGCCCTCGGCCAACTGCATGGGCTGGCACAGCTTGTAGACAGTGGGAGAGTCCGAATTCCGCCAAAGCATGATAACTAGGTAAAAGAGTCAGTCCCTCCGGCTACTATGTTTTGGTTTTTGTTTCTTTTGTGTTGTGGTCGGTCTTCGGGCTTTCGGTTGAATGTTGTGCGTTTCTTGTTTTCTTTTCCGCCTCAGGTTGCATGACCTGTTAATGTGATTAGGGACTTGCGGGCAGTTGGGCCCGATGCGAAGTGAGGCCCGGAACCAGGGACAATGCAACCGCAGAGGTCTAAGCTAAAAGCAACAAAGAAAAACACCTTACAGGTGGATGGCTTTTTTGAGGATATGGGCGGGAGCCGACATCGAAACCAGCAAAGACTCCAAAATTATCAAGATTTCTGGAAGGAGAATACATATTTTTGTGTTAACGTGTTTTCTTTTGCTGTGTGTTTAGTGGCCCCATAAAATTTGAATTTCCATTGTTTCCGCGCAAGGGCTCCAAGTTGGACCGAATTTGAAGTCACCCGAATGCGAAGGGAATTGTCCTCGAGGCTAAGTTGTTTATGATTGAACACGATGTTGGAGTTCTTCTAAAGCTGCCCCCTTTTCTTAGCTCAACAGAAAACCCAAAAGCAACACATTCTCCCTGTTTTCTATATTTATCTTCAACAAAAGCCTTGGCCTTGTTTTGATTAGAAGCACTGTGACCGTTTTGCACCCGAACATTCGCGGTCATCAGCAGCAGTGCCTGGCACATGATTCGATTGCCAAAAGCGAGGCCAACCGTCCAGTGCAAGGACCGAACATTACGTGCAACAATCACCAAACGTGAAGAATTTTGCATCGAGATTCCCGGAAAGCCCTACGGCCCAGAGTCTCTTTTGCCGGAGTAAACACAAGTCTCTATTCACTTCCACATACCTGGCGAACCTTTATACTTCCTCCTGGCCATTCCAGAAAGAATTCGGCATTTCGATTGGCCTTGACTTCTTCTAAAGGCGCAGCGTTTCATCCAACTCCGCCTCTTCTTCGAAGTGCAAATCAGGCCTCTTGCATGAAAGTCCATTGAGGAACCTTCCCTGTATCTTTGCATTACCATCTATCATATAGCGATGTCGCCGGATCAGCCGAGAATCCAGAATCTCGTTTCGCCCAAGACTCATCAACGCACGGAGTCTGCGTGCTCGAACAACTATTCTGTTTTGGACTACTATGACGTGGAAACCGCTAATGAAGCAGGCTCTTTATCTGAAAGCCAGGAATTTCCCACGACGCTTCAGGGGACACTCCAGGGGACGCTTCTGCCTGCAGATCTTTCTCCAGATCTCATTCCAACCTCAGCGCGAGAGAGCAACATCTCCGCCAATCTGCTGGATTCTCGGGCGGGCCCGATTATACCTCCCATCAATGACACGACAATCAAAAGAATCTTATTGAGCGACACGGACATGTATGGCTTCAGAAAAGACTCTTCTTTATTCGGCTCTACGCTTTCGTCATATAACAGATGGTTTGAGAAGTACCTGCCGCATTTTGCTATCCAGAAAAAGAAATGGAATATCCAGATGAAAAGCCACGGTTTAACGAGTCAATTGCAGAAACACTTACCCGATAGATTCCCACCAAAATCTGTCAAAATAAAAAAGCTCATCCGCAGAGGCGTCCCTCCTGAATGGCGAGGAAGCGCGTGGTTTTTTTACGCTGGAGGTAATGAAAGGCTAAATAAAAATATTGGTGTCTACCGCAAAATCGTGTCAGATACAGAAGGAACACGGAACAAAGACACTGAAGTAATTGAGCGGGATTTGCATCGTACTTTCCCAGATAACATACATTTCAAAACAGGACCTTCACGTGAATTAGTTAATGAAAACGAGGCTCGTGAATCAGAGATGATCTCAAGCCTAAGACGGGTCCTCACGGCATTTGCACACTATCAGCCTCAAATAGGGTATTGCCAGTCGCTAAATTTTATTGCTGGGCTACTTCTTCTATTCATGTCTGAGGAACACGCATTCTGGATGCTTGTCATCATGACCGAGCGAATAATACCGAAGGTGCACTCCGCTAACCTTGAAGGTGTTCACACTGATCAAGGGGTGTTGATGATGTGTATTAAAGAGTATATTCCCAGGCTTTGGGCTATTATAGGCAGAACATATGATGGTTCAGTCTTGAAAGAGGATAAGATTCTAACCAGACTCCCCCCACTTACTCTCGTGACCTCCTCTTGGTTCATGTCTGTATTCATTGGCGTTCTACCGATTGAAAGCGTATTGAGAATTTGGGATATAATCTGGTACGAGGGCTCGAAAACGATTTTCCGCATATCACTCACACTATGTCGCCTATGCCTCGACGAACCGAGTTTCCAATTGAGTAAAGAGACGAGATATTCCGAGAACAATTTCGAAGCAGAACAAATTGAATTATTTCAATTCATTCAAAACTACCCTAAGAAAATCACAGACCCAAATATGTTGATCGATTTGTGCTTCAAAAAGATTGGCGGATACGGATACGGATTTCTCTCGCAAGATGAAATTGATAAGTGCAGAGATTTTGTTGCGTACCAGAGAAACAAGCTTCTAACGAAAAAAAGCGGCGTATTGGGAGCTGAAATGAGCGAGTCAGAAAGAAACGCGCTCGTCAATTCTGGCGGTTTACTTGAGGACGATATACATGACGTTTACGGGTTCAACAAATCGATCATGAGTGGTGTTGCGTGGAACAAACATATCAGTGGAATAATGAAGAAGAAATTTGCCAAGAAGGGCAAGTACGATTGAGAGCTCTTCAGATCAAGCATTACAATACGAGAGATGCTGCAAGATTTTCAGCCAACAAAATACAGAACACCGGAAAGTAAGTTTCGTTTTTTCTGGGGCAATTGCGTAGTGCTTGGTGATGTAGAATGGCCTTGTCTTGCTTCTGACGGCGTGCTTTCGATGTAGGCTTTTTTCGCGCATTCAAGAACTGCTGAGGCAGGAAGAAAGAGTCTTGGTGAAAGAAAAAAGAACAGCCAGAAAAAACCAAACTACTTCTCGAGAGGCTGAAATATGGAGTACAAATACCTTATATCACGGGTTGCAGACCCGCTTATTGCCGTTTCTTTGGGCGTTGCTGCTTATTACATGTACGAAGCAAGAGCTGGAAGAAGAGACGGACACTCACTTAATGAGCTCATAGTGAAGCGGTGGGGGACAAAGTAATTTCGGGAATTCTTGAAGTCGAAACTCATACATACTTACAAACAAACTGAAGTACACTGAGCAAGTTCTATACGACAGATTTAAACTTTTCGAGGAAAGCCTTGCCGTTCTCAGACCCAACATCTGCTGCTAAGATTTTGTGAATCTTGTCCCAGGTTTCTGCAGAAAGAGCAAGCGGAACAGAATCGCTTGGATCCGAATCGACTATACTAGCTGATTCAGGGGATTTGCTGGTCGTGGCAGGAGCAGATACCATGACGGTGATGGAGAGTTCGGCGCCGTCTTGTACTAAGGAGGCAATGGAAGTCGTGTCGGTAAGAACTTTAGACTTTATCATGAATTTTAGATTGGATGGCGTGACGCCGGCCAGGCCTAGCGTGTGAACTTGAGAGATCAATAAATCTTTCACTTTGTAAACGGACTGAGAAATCAGAACACCTTCCAACTTTGTAGCAAACTTGTATGGTGGGCGAATGGATTTCAACAGGATGTTCACGGACGCATCTAAGTGTGCAGAGTCTTTGGCCTTCGGGAAAGCGTAGCCGAGTTTGGGCAAGGTTGGCCCCAACGACCCCAATTGATCGTAGTTTTCAGTGGAGTAGAATGAGTCTGGGGTAGCATCCGAAGACAAGCTTATAAGCTGAGAGTATGTTTCACAAAAGGCGGCAGACATGGTGGTTATTTGGCGACTGGGGCGGTGTAGGTTTGCTAGAGGGAAGATTCCGTGACTTGTATGTGCTTTTATCTTATCTTTTGATCTTTTGGATTTCTGTACCGAGGTGAACTTTCAGGCGGTGGGAGGATAGATTTCCAGAACAGCATTGATGGGGGAGGGTAGTTGGACAAAAAATCGCGACACCAGGAGTCTGGTCTCTTGTGAGGACGCATAGGAGGACGATGACACCCCCACATAAATTTATATCTATAGTCTCTGAGGACCAAAGCTAGTCAGGTCTGTGAATGCGTGCTGTTCGATTTCCAGTCAGACTGAAAATTGTTCTGTTTTGACGGTGTAACATTCGGTGCTAAGTGCCTCCAGACGAATGCTCTGGGTCCTGCCCGCAGCCGACCCGGGCACAGCCATCGACGGCTTAGACTGGAGGTTTGAATCGCTCGGGGCAGCCGTCGTACTTCCGCGCACATCAAAAGCTCTCACTAAGGCTTGCGCCGAATTCGTATCAGAAAGTGCACGATTAACTTCAAGAAAAAGCCACAAAATCAACCGGGTCTTTCACGTCCAAAAAAGAGATCAGTCGAGTTTTATTTGAGCAGTTCAAGAGAGGATTGTCACGGGCGGATTTCTTTGTATCAGAGCAGGCATATTTTTTTTGCTGGCAAATCGTCAAAACTACCATAATGAGCTTCTTCAAACCATTCAAGCCAACCAATTCTCAGGGCGATGGTGCCCTCTTGCCGCCACCAGCAACTCAGGACGATTCCAGCAACAGTCTGTTCAAAACCAGACTCCAGAAATTGAACCCTTTCCGGTCTCAAAGCATCTACCTCCAGGACGAAGATAACTACGTGACGTCTGAACCTGGCTTTTTGGAACTCTCCAGATGGGATCGCATGCTAATCTTTGGCCTTACATTTGCCGGATCAGTGTCGTGCTATCTCATATGCATTTTTCTATTCCCCGTGTTGTCACTTAAGCCAAGAAAGTTTGCCTTGCTTTGGTCCTTGGGCTCTATATTTTTCTTGGTCAGTTTTGGTGTCTTGCAAGGTTTCCAGCCCTATGTGCTTCACTTGCTATCTTCCACGAGAATTTTGTTCACAATCACATTTGTAACGAGTATTGTCATGACTTTGATCTCGAGTTTGTCTTTGAAATCCACTCTTCTTTCCATCATCTTTGCCATCATTCAACTAATAAGTGCTGTTTGGTATACCGTCAGTTACTTCCCCATGGGCCAGCAGACACTAAACTTAGCATCTGGCGTGGCGAGATCTCAGGTGGAGTCATGGATCAACTCATAGTTGAGCAAACGTTAACTTTATACATTTTATACATCTATACTGGTTTATGTATGAAATCAACTAATTTGAGTAGACTTCCCTGAAATTATCCTCGCCTTCACTCAATTGCGGGAAAGCACTCTCAATTCCTTTGTGAGCAACTTTAATTATAGCGGGGTTGGCGGTTGAATCATTTTCTAAGGCGCTTTTCAAGTCAAGCACTCTTTCCCCTACGGACTTGAGTTTCACATCGTTTGGATCGACGATCTTGACCCAGTTCCTCAATGCCTGCAACGCCAAAACATACTTTGATTCTTTTTTGTAGAGATCGAATGCCAAGTCCCAAGTAACTTTGTACCCGTCAGCCTCCGTGGTCAATTCTTTAACGTATGATTCGATCTCTGCGAGAATATTGCCATTTTCTTTCAAGTTTGCTAACGCTTTCTGGCCGAATGCATCGTCGTCATTCTTCTCTGACTCGACTTTCGTAGCCCATTCATTTAATTTTTTGTTGAGAGGTTTACTCTTCTTGAATTTTCTCTTCTTGGACTTTTCTTCTTCTTCCTCTGGTTGCTCTTCGGCAATCTCCTGATATAGTCTAATTAACCCTTTCACGGCCCTGACATATATCGGAGTCGAATGGATACGGTCTTCCCATTTCAACATGTCAACGTAGTCACGAGGCGTTCCCCTTCTCATGCAATAAGAGTGATAATCAAATTGGTCCGAGACAAAGATTTTGAAGACCTTCGTCACCGCCAAGAATCTCTTCAATGCCAAACCACGGTAGAATGCCGCAATTTCACCGACCTTGACAGCCTCATCGGGCGTTTCGGCCAAAGTAGCAGTATCTTGTTCTTTATCTTTGTAAAGTCTGTAGTATGCTTCGGCACTCTCTATCAACACCCAATTGGCTTGCATGATGTGTAGATCTTTAAGCCCATTAATGGAGCCTTCCTCTAATTTCGTGAAAAGAGATACACAGTCAATTCCTTCTTCAACTTTGTTTGCTCTCATCAAATACTTTGTTGCCTTGGAATTGATAAATCGGTCTTGTAAGTCTAAATTCCGTCCCTCTTGCATGATGTCGCTTGCCTTTTGTACATCACCAGTGTGTTTAACGATACGCGCTTTGAGGATATAGAGCTCAACCAACGTTGGTGAGTGTTCCAACGCAGCATCAATGTGACGAGTTGCTAGGGACAAATCGTTGAGGTAGAGGTAGTGCTGAGCCAAGAAATACGAGGTCCAAACGAAAACAGGTGGAGGTAACTTTGGTACTTCTCTCTCGAAAAATTCATGGATAGCCGAGGCAATGACCTCGATCTTCTTTTTGTTTTTGTATAAAGGCTTGACGTTGACGAAAGTGGCAGGAATTCCTCTTTTCAACTGGGTAATGATATAGGACCTCACTCTTTCACGGAACTGAGGATGCGACGCTGGCAAAAACGTGAGTGGAATGAATTGTGGAGGATCCGAGCGAGGATAGAAGGAAGTCAACTTATCATACAATTTCAAACGGAGCTCTTCAGACTCGCTTGGAGTCAGCAATGCAGTTTCGAGAAGGTAATAATAAGACAGATTATCCGGGTTGATTTGAATCAATTGGCGGTAAACCATGGAAGACTCCTTATGCTTACCCAAAAGCAACAAATACTTTGCCTTAGATTCCAAGAAAGAAACCTTGTCACGAATTTCACCAACGTCGGCCTCGAGCTCTTGTAAAGCTCTGCCGAAATTGCCCGATTCAGCAATAATCATATTCTTGTAAAGCACGCACTCGCTCTGCTCGTACCTGTCTTGCTCCTGCAAATGCTCCTTGATGATTCCTTCGATTTTCGTTAAAGTGTTGACAGCAGCATCATAATCCTTGTTGAGGTGGTGGGCGACGGCAACGGCGGTCCAGTTGGCTCTGTATCCGGGCAGACTCTCCAAGTACTTGACCCTGGATTCTCTCAAGCCTTTGAAATCTCTCAACTGCGATTGAAGAAGAGCCAAGTCCCTCAAAATCGGGGTGTTTTGAGAGCCATTATCCACTGCGGCCTTGTACCACTTAGCGGCCTCAGAGTAGTTCTCCACGTTCCTATAGTAAATACCAGCCAAGTGGTTGACCAAATAATTTGTGGACCCTTTTTTCAACGCCCTGATAATGTAAGACTCCGCATCGGCCTTGTGACCCAACAGATAGTTGACGCAGCCTTTCAAGGCCAAGGACTCAGCGTGAGAAGAGTTTTTCTTCAAGTTTTGGTCGACCAACTTCAAGGCCTTCTTGTACTGCTTAGCCTCGTACAACACCAAGGCTTCACGAGCATTCCCGTCTTCTTTATTTGCAAAAATCGGCTTGCGAGCGACCATTATCAGTACACTGGAAGAAACTCAATCTATTTTCGGGGTTTGGCTGGTACTATCGCCGTTGAAACTGACTAACTCGTCGATTTTCAGAGATTTACAGAGGAGCTCTTGTGAGTCGCGCTCGCGTGCAGGCGCACAATTTGCACCCAGCTAAAGGCTTGAGGTCTGGAGGCCAAGAACTGTGTCTTCTCCTTCTCTTAGCGGGCATTGCCAAGTTTTCGGGGCTCTGTTCAAAATCGGCTTCGTGAAAACAAGTGCAAGAAACTCTCAGCTTGTTTGGATCCTTGAACAGCTAGTTCCCTCCGCATTTTCTCTTAATTCAAAACGGATGTCAAAGGCGGGGTTAGCCCACGTAAGGGCAGCGCCCGCAAGATCAAATCAGAAGGACGAGCGCCAAAAATGCCCATCGCGGGGCTATTGTTGAATTAACATACTCGAGCTTTGAATCGGCATTACCTCCGCTCAGTTGAGGCTTTCTGGAAACTATCGATGCAGGAGCTTAGTCAGTGTCCCTGGTATTACCGCTGACGATTCCATGTTTGACGGTAATCCGGAACTCGATTTCTTCCCGTGCCGCGCCTTGCCATACTGCTGCCATCGTGAACGGAACACGGTACCGACGCACTGAAAACCCAGCCAACCGAAAATAGAAAAAAAGGAACTGGAAAACATAAAGGGGAAACGCGGCTTCGTGTAAGAACTTCCCAGACTTCAAAAAGCCCAATGTGTCACGGGGTCAGTGATGACGTCTCCGCCTGTTTGCTTGATCAGGGATCGGTAGCTGTTTGATCCCGTGCAGTACGATCAGGAAAGTGGCCTATGTTTAAGCAGAGAGTGTACATCGACGACTACAAGTTTGTCAGCACGGCGTGTCTATCAAACAATTCATGCAACATAAAGCCCCAATTGCTGTCTTTTAGACCAGAAGTGCTTCAAACCCGAAATCTCATCCACTCGAAGGAGCAAATTTGAATACATCAACAATCGTATGTCTAATCACGATCTGAAGAAGAGAATCAGAGTTGCATGCAACAGCTGTCGAAAGAAGAAAATAAAGTGTGACGGGGCTGCCCGGTGCATGAACTGTACCATAGCACAGGAGCCTGAGTGTATCTATGATGACAAGATCTCAAAGCCCACCCGCAAAAAACGCCGCGTGCTAAACCCGGAAGAGTTATTCACGACTTTGAATTCCCGGCTTGACAGGCTAGAAACATTGATCCGCTCTGTGGCAGATGCCGTCACAGGGCCGAGTTCTGGAAATTCAGGTCTTCCCAAAACTCCAGAAAAGCCTCAGTCATGGGCCTATAAACTGGGCGATGAAGATGTTGACCCTGTCAACGATTCATGTGATGAAGACGATAATTCCACATCTCCCTCTCCGTCTTTCCCAGCATCAGAGCAGAATGCCGAAAAGCCATATGACATTTATATCGGAAATCACTCATTTTTTTCTATTCTTTCAAAAAGCAGCTTGGCCTGGATGAGCAGTCATCTTTCAAAAGACAATGCACATTTGTTGGTACCCTTAGCGAATCTTCCATATGTCTTCAATAAAAAGACAAAAAGTTTCGTCAACAAATGGTATGAACTGAGGAGCTACAATCATGCTAACTTTCTCGAGCTAATGAAGCTACCCTTACCCAATAAGAAAACCGCAATGCTTGATTTGGTTGACAAGTTCCAAAGATCTTTTATTGGCGTTCAGACATTATGCCTGGTTAAAGAGGTTCAAACGTTGTTGGAAAAATACTATAGCGCAGGGAGTCCAAACAAAAAAATTCTTCAACTGACTGAACTCCTCAAACTCTTGCTGGCACTCTTAAGCTGCCTCAGTGAAGCCATGGAGACCTTGCTTGATGATGATTCACCCATAAATGCGAAAACCTCACCAATCATCGATTTATCCTCTCAAGAGGTAGTTTTCTTAAGGGAGAAACTTGTTGAAGTATGTATGGGATATTACTACCAACTCAGTATAAGAGGACATGGTCTCGAGACTGTCAAAGCGATCTTGTTCTTCGCTATTTTCTTGGCCAGATGTTACAACTCGCCAGAAATCACCCATATGATACTCACGCAAGCGATAAGAAAAGCTCTCGACATGGGGCTACACCGAATAGAAACATACAGAAACTGCTCACGGAAAGCATTTGAAACTAGGCTTCTTGTATGGAGAACCGCTTGCTATTTCGACATTGAGATGTGCTTCAGGAATGGGAATCCACCAATCATAAACTATAGTGATATGAGTGAAGAGCTCCGAACCAGTGTTTCTGTATACGACATCATCATTGAGGCATTTCCGCTTCCTTTCTTGAAAAATTATGATATGATTTTCGAGATAAGATTGGAAACTTACAACAGACTCTTTTCGGCTGCTGCTGATATTAAAACGTTTGAATCCCTCCAAAGAAATGTTGACTATCTTAACGCGAAGATGTTCGAATTACTGACACGGCTTTCTTCTGATCATAGGCCATATTTTTATCATCAGACGGGCTTCCAAGAGATCACGAATTTTTCGAGTGTTGCAGAAGAACACAGATTGACGATCATATTAACCTTTTTTGTCAATATGATGACAATCAATCGACTTCCGATGATGTTTCCGTTCCCAGACGTGACTATAGAGCAATTACAGGTGTACAAAAACTTATCGCTCAATAGCGCAAGAAGCATATTGCACATGCTCAAAAAGTTTCACGCATGTGACCATGGCAAAGCCCCCTCTGTGTGGATGACTTACTTCCCGCTCATTGCCGTCCTACACTTACTGGCGGCTTGCATGTCAGATCCTAAGTCTGTCGAGACGCATGGTGACATTATTCTCATATTAGAGATTTGCGAGACTTGGTTCAATCGAAAGTTGTCTCCGGATAGCTTCCGTTCTTTTAAATTTGACATGTCGCTATTGATCCAGGTGTTGGTCCAATCAGTTTCAAACATAGCCATAAGTATATTCGAGGAGAGCACTGGCATAGAAATATTGGCGAAAAACGAGAAATTGAAAGGATCATTCGATGCACCTCGGAAAATTTTCCCAGAGCTTTTCGGAAACGCCGAGAATTTGGAGAGATCCATTGCGATGATATTTGACTCCAAATCGCCTT
Source organism: Metschnikowia anglica (assembly GCA_030573055.1). Lineage (NCBI taxonomy): Eukaryota > Fungi > Ascomycota > Pichiomycetes > Serinales > Metschnikowiaceae > Metschnikowia > Metschnikowia anglica. Next base: position 106,888 of record JAJMCP010000019.1, read on the forward strand.
TTCCATGTGACGGAACGCCTGTTTCACAAGCTTCGCCCTGCTCTCTAGCGAAAATCGTAGATAACCACTATCCTGAGCTACATCTCTCGTTTGAAAAATGCTGCGATGGCGACGTTGCGACGCCAAATGTCTCATCGGAATACGGGGCGTACGATAGAGGCACGCGTACCCCCGGACTCGAAAGTTTTCTTTTTGACCAGCTTGACGAATTTCCTAACTTCTTCTTTGATGGTACGAGTGGCTGAGGCTCCAAGCGCTACATCCAAAATTTGAGGATATGACTGTCATGAGTAGAACCATCTCTCATTGAATGTCAGGCACGCCTACAAATTCTTACCCTTTGGCTCTCCAATGATATTCATGGGCACTTAACTCCAATCCACTTAATCAATTGCGCCAGGTGGTCCGTAATTCTACCACAACTTCCATCCTCTGATTTATTACACGGCAAATTATTATTCTGGGTCTTTAATGTTGGTGCTAGAGACTTTTGCAGTCGTCCGAATGCGACAATCCTCAAGATACATCGAGATTTGGGTTATCGCTGGAGAACGGGCAAACTAGCAAGGAAGTTATCAAATTCATGATAGACAGCACTACAAGGATGATGACACAAGTCTTGCACATTGAGTTACACATCCGTTTTTCAACAACCCATTGGTAAAGAACAGAACTATATACATCCATAGATGTGTGCGGATCTGTTGAAAGGGGCCGCGACGCACTGCGAAATGTCATGCCTGCGCTCTCGCTACATGGTCTTGAGCCTTGGAAATTTGCCATAAAACATATCTGCAAAAAAAGCGTTTAATAGATCTGTGGGAACCACAAAGATTTTTCTTTGTCATGGATAGCAAAAAGAGAGATAGGATCGCCAAAGCGTGTGCGCAGTGTCGCAGGAAGAAGACCAAGTGCAATGGCAAGGCTCCGTGCTCTCACTGCTCTGCGCAAACCCTAGAATGTGTTTATGAGACGAACAAGGCACGCAGGCCAAGAACTAATGTCAGCGACAAGATGGCCGGTCGCTTGCTGAACCTCGAGGCGATGGTTGCCGAACTTGTGGGGAAACTAGAGCCTCTCACGGGTCGTCTACAATCCATCAATGGGTCGCCACCGTCAGCTCCTAGAGAGAAATACTCTGTATCAGATGGGAACGCAGACTCAAATGCAGACGACGAGTCGTCGCCTGACTCGGGCACAGATGACGTACCGGAGAGCTCCAAGAGCTCTTGTGAGAACACGAACACGGGCTGTGGCAGCAGCGACGATAAAGCCAACAAGAACTCGATTTTTCACGAGTACAAGTCTCTACTTGATGTTGCGCAGGACTCCAATGCGAAAGACGTGAACTGTGAGCGTAAGTTCGCCCTTACTTCCCAATATAAGGGGCCTCAGCTCGGGTTCAGCATCTTACTCTCAGAACAAAGCATCAACTATGTGAAGTCCAAGTTAAATCCAAAGGATCACCATCTAATCATCCCGATGCAAACGTTCCCCGTTTATTTAGCGGCAAGCAAAAAAGCCTTTCACACTATATGGCTGGAGCCGCAAGTGCAAACTGCGGAAAGTATCGCAAAGTTACGGGTTGGTTGCTTTCCGGATGAGGAGCTTATTGGGGAGATCCTCGAGATGTTCAAGTCGCTACATTTTGCCAACTTCATCTGTGATGTGGATTACGTAGCGGGCCTTTTTGACATTTACTATAAAAACAAGAAGGCAGAGAATCCAGAACCTAGTGTGCTCTCATACTCGGAGCTCATGATCATGTGTTTGGTGATGGTCATTTGTGTATCTGCGTATGTGGACATCAAGAATTCGCCTTATCTAAGCGAACAGAAATATTCGAGAATCGCCAAGTTCTCGTTGAACGATCTCGTTGGTTTTCAAGAATCAATATTCAAGAACGCATTATTTTATTACCATAGAGTGTGCACGGTGAGCGAAGGTCTTGCAACCATTCAAGCTCTCATTCTAATGGCTGTTCATCTCGAAACTTCATGGGTTATATCAGATCTTAACTTTTCCCTCACTTCCATGGCTGTTCGGTACGCCCAGGATATGGGTCTTCATCGACTAGATTCTGCAGAGAATCTTGACCCTGTCGAACGAGAAAAGCGTGCGAGAGTATGGAGAGCTTGCCAGCACTTTGATATCGAAGTGTGCTACCGTCTGGGAAAGCCTCCCTCGGTGAATTTGCTTGATGTTTCTCTAGATAACTTGTTTTTCCAGGAAGCCCCCGGCGTGGCCTGTCTACAGTTTGATCAAAGAACGCTCTGCAACGAATACGACAAGTTATCATATATTCGTTGCTACACTTATATGAGACTATTTAGTGCTCAGGTGAAATATGACAGCTTGAAAAATATTCAAGAGGTGGTTTCGACAATCAACGCAGATATGTTCCGTCTTGCCGAGAGCGTCTACTCTGGATCCCGTCCACGATTCTACAATGAGCCAGAGTTTGACGCACTTTTACAAAGCTTTACAGATGGGAAAAACGAACCTGGGCACATTGAAATGCTAATGGGCTTCCACCTCACATACTTTAACCATATCATGACCATTAATAGGGTTCCATGGGTTGTTGTATCTGACGCAAGTGACTCATCAACTCACGAAAATTCGAAATTCCGGAAGCTTTCTCTCGATAGTGCCCGGACGATTTTACACATCATCCGAACTTTCGGTCATCTGAATTCCTCCATTCTCTCTTTCAATTGGCTTGTGACGTACCCATTCCTGGCAATCACAAATCTTTTGTCCAATTGTCTCAATTACCCCGACGATCCAGATGTGTTGAAGGACTTAAGCTTGCTTATTGATGTCTCGTTGAATACTTTTGGAAGACTTGGCTCGAGAGCAGAGGAAGAAGCCACTCGGCTATTCTACATCAGGGTCCGAATGGCCGATCTCCTCATTCGAGTACTTATGAGGGTTGTGATTACAATTGTTGATCAAGCCTGTGGCATCGACATCCTTGGATCTAATCCTGTTTTGCTCGAGCATCTACAGATGGTCGAGAAAAAGTATCCAAGGTTTTATAAGTCCTTGCCAAGGTCTTCAGAACATCAGGTATGTATGTTCCTAACGCATCCTGCTAACCTTGGAAGTCACAGATCTTCCCTCAGCAAGGCACTGTCTGGCGTCAGTGGCGATGGAATTTCACTGTTTAAGTCAAACTCAATGACTTCAACAAGTCTGGGTGTGACGAACACCCCACCACCCGCAGATTTTTCTCCTGGATTGGGTGCACTTGAGGTGATTGATTTTCTTGAATTTGGCGACAAGCTAGGAGATATTGCTAACGGTAACGAAGTTGCCGAAGCAACGGATCTGGAATACTCAAACTTGCCAAACTTTTTCTTCGACAATGGTCTTTGATTCGAGAAAATTACAAAACTTTACAGTAGATGTTTATTCAGAATTAGTACTAAGAATCATTTGTATGTTGCTGATTCGAAGATTTACATGTCATGACATCCTCTAACGAGTACGGATTACCCCAGCAGCAATCAAGGTATTGATTTTCTTACTGACGGCTGGATTCTTCATATGATCCTGCAAAGCAGCAGGATTTTCTCTGGCCTGGCCTAAAATACCTTGCATAACAGGGTCTTGCAAGATTGCAACGATCTCTGGGTCTCTTGAGACTCTCTCCATTGTTTGTTCTGGAGTCTCACCTTCAATGGCCAGGAATCTTTGGGACAAAGCTTTGTTGTACAATTGATCGATTTCCTGCAAGTTTTTGCCGGAATTCAATTCCTGATCCTTCTCTCTTGCTGCAGTCAAAGTATCGAGAACCAGAGAGTATTCTCTCATAGCCAATTGAGCGTTTGCTTTTCTGATGTAAGCTCTGATGAAAGTAGGATCGTGCTTGATTGCACTGTTACAGTCCGCGACGGCATCGGGGAAAGACATTAGCTTGGCCAAAACAGCAGCTCTGTTCGAATAACCTCTAGCATCTTCTGGGGCTCTCTTGATCATTTCGGTATAGGCCTGGACAGCCTTTGGCCAGTCACCTTTGGTAAAGTATTCTTTGCCTTCCAATCTGGCCTCCTCCGCTTTAGCTGGGTCGATGTACAGGTTTGCCTCCTTGACTTTGATGTCTCTCTGAGTTTGTCTCAATTTAGTCAAGACGTCTGGCGTTCTATGCTCGGTCAAAGACTTGTCAAAGTACTTTGCAGCGGATTCCAAGTCATCCTTTTTCAAGTATGAGTTACCGATTCTGGCGAAAGACTTTGCGATAATCTTGTAGTCCGCTCTGAGAGATCTTCCCTCGTCGACGGCCAACTCACAAGTGGCAATTGCAGCATCGTAGTCACCTTTCTCGTATTCGGCGGCGGCTCTGTTGTTCAAGTAAGTAATATCCTTGTGAAGTTCCCAAGCCTTGTTGTACAGCTCAATAGCCTCGTCGAATTTTTTTTGCTTGTACAAAGCATTAGCTTCAGCCTTGAGGGCATCAGCCTCGGCTTTAGAGGAATCCTCCATCTCCACATCTTCTTCCTGTGGCGCAGCTGCCGAAGCAGCTGGCTTACTCTCATGGTTAGGTTTTTCCTTTTTAGTCTCTTCAGTTGGCTCGGGCTTCGAGGCCTCTGGCTTAGGCGCCGACAGAGTTTCGGCAGAAGGATCGCCCATGTTGAGATCGATTCCCATCAAAGCGGCCATGATAGTCATCATTCTTGGGTCACTTAACATGGTTGACATTCCGGCTTGAGGGTTGGACTGCAACTGCAACACCTTAGTCACCAACTCTGGGTCGTTCATCAAGCCAGCCGTCTTGGGGTTGGCTCTCAACTTGGTGATCAAGTTTGGGTCGGAAAAAATCTTGCCCAAACCCATGTCTGGAGCAGCGTTTCTCGAAGATTCGGCGCTTTCAACAGCGGATAACCCGCTCTTAGCCATGGCATTCGAGGGCTCTAAATCTAATGCTTTCGTGTATGCTTTCTTGGCATCGTCAAGATTCCCCAAGCCGTAGTGGGCGGCGCCAACACGGCTGTAGCCTTTAGCCCATGTTGGGTTGGCTTCTACACACTTCTCAGCATCTTGTAATGCCTTGTCGAAGTCCTTCAAAGAGGCATAGCATGCAGATCTGTTGGAGAATAAGACGTGGTTGGGCGTTTCCGAAACATTGATGGCCTGCGTGAACTGCTCGATGGCTTGATCAAACTGCTTTGCAGCGAAAAACTTGTTTCCCTGAGCTTTGAATTCTTCGGCTGACATTTTCAAATTAGGATTGTGTTTGAAATTTGCACGGTGGGTCAAATTACAGTGGATGGCCTTGTTTGAGGTGGAACAGGTGCGACCCAGATATATGTGCTGAGGTTTGTTCGTGGGTAGGGAGGGTCCGCGCGCTTCTAGAAAGTTCGGTACGAAAGACGGAGATGAGGCCCAAATTCGGGGGCGTGGGGAGGGCGAGAAAGCAGGGCCGAAAAGCTCAGCAGCACAATCATTTTGAAGTGGTATGAATACTCGTTAAAGCAATATGAGCATAGTTTCTATACACTGTGATGAAAGAGAATGGTATTTTTCTCGGGCCTTTGGGATTGAAATTGGCAGGCAAAACATCGTACTATTCTAGAGCATCAGGTGGATCTTGATGGGATGTACCCAGAACAGAGGTGCGCGATAATATACGCTCATGCGAGGCAAGGGATTCAGTCAGACTTATACGAAAGGTAATCGCGGTTTCTGACTGAAAGTGTGTCAGGACCCTTCGGATAGTATTTTCTTTTTTACAACACAGCACGGTTCTCTGGAGAGGAAACGAAGTTCTTGGTTTCGTAACTCACGCAAGCGATGTTTGCCATGGACACTCCGGGACGAGAACTTTCTCTTCCCTCCCACTCTATGTAGTAAGAACGAGAATAAGAAAGAGAAATGAAAGCCGGCTGTCAGTCACTAGTGGTTGAAGTCTGATCTCAGAATAAAGACTGGGAAAAGAATTGCACATCTTGATTTCTTGGAGCGCAATATCCGGCACTATTCGGCGGCCCCGATACAGAGACCAAATTTGACTTTTGATGCCCAGTACGAAAAAGAAAATCACGAAGACATCATGAGCGACAATCCTGTGAAAATCGTATTGAACCAAGCCAATCATTGGCCGGACTGGTCAGCCACGTTTTGAAGCGCAGAGTTGACCAAGGCCAAAGGATATGCGGGGCCGTAGCCATGGCAAACCTCGTTTCCCTTTAGGCTTTGCATCACCTCCATCATGTCTATATTCTCATACTCTTCCTCCTCAATTTTGAACAGCAAGTAGTCCCATACAGCACCCACAGCAAGAACTTTCTGCCCAGGATTCTGAGGCTCCTCGTAGATCTTATTCACAGTGTTCGTGTTGATCACGTGGTGCTGCCCGCTCATCATCTGCTCGACAAATGCCTCTTGAGATTGTGGGAATGTGAATCTAGAGATTTGGGCTTGTGCTTCCCCGTTAGGTCCAGAATTGTTGGACCGCAATACCTGGTTCTCGGTTTTCACCGAAATATACTGCAGCTTGATCTCATCGAGCACCTCAAGTAACCTCTGTCTCTCAACTTCACTCTCGAGAAGCTTCGATTGAAGCTCCTTCAACTTGGATTCCTTACGTTCTCTGAACGCACGTTGTGCAAGCCGGTTCTGGGCCTTCCGTTTGATCACTAATTCCTCCTCAGTAAGGAGAGAGTCGTCCTTCAGTATAAGTTCAGATTCGACATCATTGAGCACCTTGCCCCTCTGTCTCCTAGGCTTGCTGACTTTTTCAGGCAGTGCCGAAATTGCCGGCACCGGCGCTGGCTGTGCGCTGGCGTAGTGGCCGTTTGCCGAAGAAATCGACGACAGCGAGTCCGTTTCAAAGCGAGACATGTGTTGGAAGTTTGGATCGTAGGAGCCTCCCCCGTAGTACTGGGCAGGATTCTTCTCGGTGCCAGCGTCGTCGAAATAAACTCCTTCTGCGGGAGGCGGCCACTGGACTGTGCCAGGGATCTCCGGCTGAGGGATAGCCAGTGGATTGAAGCCTGGGATAAGGTAATTGGAATGGTTATCGTGACTGCTTTGGTGACTGTTTTCGGGGGTATTGCTGTAGCTCTCGTATCCTTGGCGCCCACTTTGTTGAGGGCTGACTATGTCACAAATGTCTTGGTTTCTCCAGGGCGCGTCTTCTTTCATCGCTTGAAAGGACATGTCTCAGTCAGCGGTCTGATGTGTTGAGATGGTCGAAAAAAGCGGAGAAGGCGGAAAAAGACGGGAAAAGGCAAAGAAAAAGCGGCGTCAAGGTGTGGACTTTCTGTCAGTTCTGGAACCCTCTAAGATCCGACAAAGAAGTGTTTTTTGGCCTTGAGAGAGCTGCTGAGTCGAGAGAGGTTTTTCTCGAGGGGAGAGTGCAACGATCGCCAGTATGTATCTTACTTTTACCTGCTTCCTCGGGCTCGCAATGAACGGGCTTCCAGGCAAGCCCTCAAGTCTGCACCGAAAAAACTATAGCTCTCGTCCAGGCCCTCCCTGGACATGCAACTCAGTGGAAAACCTGCAGAAAAGTAGCACGAGAATTTGCACTTACGCTGACCTGCCTGTTGAAGGGGAGCACGTGAAAGAGTGTTTTTGCCCTGCGCAGCCAATTTCAGTTGGAAAGCCCGCAAGTTATTGTGCCCAGCGCTGTGTCCGTGCTGTCTTGTTGAAAAGATACCACAAAGTTCTTGGGCCGAGGTTGAACGTTTAGTTGGCACCGGGAGACCGCGGACGAGGCAGGGGTAACACGAGTGAGCGACGGAAGCCTACACGCAAAATGCGAAGTGGCGTTAACTCTGACGTGCATGAAGAACATGTATGAACGACCATTCACAGATTTTGCTCAGTGCCACGCTCCAGGGCACATAACTTCACTGAAAACAACCACATGCGGCGGAGCCTTCCTCACTACCCATGTCGAAGCCCGTGGCTCTTGTGTTGTGAACTCAATGGCGGGAGTGAGAACAACACAAATGCCAGTTGTCCAATTCGCCTGGAAAAACAAGACTGAACAGCCCCCAATCAAATGGTGTAATCGGGGGGAATAGAGGCGCGCCTTGTGCATTTCCCTTCTGCGGGCCTGCGTGAGTACGCATGCCCCGCGGGTTAGTTTTCCATCATCTCTGCCCAAGCGCTCTGGCCGAGTCTTGAAGAAGAGTTTGGAAGAGCGTAGCACAAAGTGACTATTTTCAAGTCAGATGAGTTTCAGGGATCGTTGACTGATCGTTTCTTTCCAGCCTGCCTCTCCCGCAAAGCTAAACTTGTGCATCCTGGGAATACCACGAGCTTGCATTCCATGGACGCATTGACGAACGACGAAAGAGGCCTCGCAGAAAGCCCAATAGATTCTGAGTTCGCGAATCCTCATCCCAAAACCCGAATGAAAGTAATCATCGCAAGGCTTGGGTTTGTGTTTGTCGTAGTAGTCTTTTGACTTCCACTGAGGATGTTTCATAAACCGCTAGCTTCTACCCTACAACCTAGACGATTCCGTATCTCGTAGTTTGAGGTTTTGGAGAGTTATTCAGGAGGAGGAAAGAATATAAGAGCTTGCAGCTAGCTTCCGTAATAATTCTTTGAATTCATTTATACAAAGGGAGCCGGCGGAAGTGTTATTTGTTCGGGTTTATTCGGTGTGTTGAGGAGGCAACGCCGTCCCTTCTTGCGTAAATTTTACTAGCCTCACGGTGTTTTCACAAGAGCCTCCGGAGGCAAATCTATCAACGGCACGAATTCAAAAGTTTCTGGTTTTTACCTCTGAACATCTTTGGCAAGCAAAGACGGGTCCGCACATGATTCTCGAAAGTCCACATCAAACTGCTTCAGGGCTCGATGCCCCAGTTGGGCATTCGCAGCTTGGCAAAGAGGGTGTTGACCAACAGAATTGAGAATCAATTAAGAACGTCACTTATCCTTCACAGCTTGCTTTCTGGTCCAGCTATCCCGTATTTTGTGACAGTGTAAAGCTGAAATATATGCACTGCAGTTTGTTTCGAAACTCGAGAGCTGAATGGACTTCAATCTTTTTGAGTCGTTCAGATTGGCTCCAGAGGCCAGAAGAAGACCGGCTATCACAAATGTCACCGTAAACAAAGATGTTCAATGACCTTCGTCCCTCGTTTTCTCAAGCTCAACTGTTTTCCAAGGGCTTCTCATTTCAGAGTCTTCTAAAAGTGTAAGCTTTAGCTGTGGCTAATAGCATTGTGCAGCTTTTAACTGAGAAGGCTGAAGACCCTTTTGGATTGTTTTGCCCATGAATCCCAAACATCCACGAATTTCAAACACCCTCAGCCCCGAAGCTCAAACGTGCCAACGGTGGCCAGAATAATAAAGACGAATGAGATAAAGGGAGAAACTTAACAGTTCTAAACATGATCTGTTATCGGAAGCCTTGTTGCCATTCTAAAACCTGGTCTCAAAACTTACGAGAGTTTGATCGGTAATATCAATCACGGAGAATACAGTCATGATCGTTACCCAAAGTCTTTCAATGGGGGCTGCTTTCTTCCGGCTGAGTTGTGATATGATCAGAGATACGCCGTTCAATACTCTATGCAAGGCAGAGAAAAAATGAATTCGCTTGTGACGAAAGCTACTTGAGGTTCACCCTCGCAGCTTACTCCATGAGGATGAAGTCAATGCCCCTGTTCAGATGCATCGGGCAGTTGCCTCCTGTTACTGCAATAATATCTTCGCGAGGTGTGTATTCGTGAATGTATGATGCGCCTGAATGTGTGCACCCTGACCTTGACGTCTGTAATAAATATTCTAATTTAAGCAAAATTGTGACACACGAGAGTAGAACTTCACCCGTGAAGAGCGTCCGGCGCAACGTTTCCGTTGCAAATTCATGAGAAAGCAAAATTTCAGAGCCACGAGAAGAAAGACAGCGATATATTGGAAAGGTCAGACTGTCTTATACGTATATCTTCGGGCCAAGCAGCTGGTGGATCACGGTGGGGAGCCACAGAATCCTCAATTTGGACAAAGGCTTCTCTGGCTCCCATCAATGTTGGGTATGGCCTTGTAACCATCAGCGCCATGTCTCGATGGTTATGCTCATTAAGCACTTAACAGCGTTATGAATTGCTTTCTCACGAACAAGCTAGAAAAATGATGCCAATCTCCACACACCACTCACATTTGTGAAAACTGGTCAGGAATCGCGATACGCCCTGGTCACAAGCTTCAAACTAGCATTAGATTGCTGAAGATGTCGCGACAGTCATCAGAGTGGCCTCACCTAGTCCCTCTGGCCTGGAACAAAACGCAATATGTTCCCAAGCTCTCAATTTCAGCTCTCTCCTGAACCGAGAATTTTGAGACGTTTTGTTGCATAAGGCATGATCTAACGTTTATCTTTTTCAGCACAAATTCTTGTCACTCTTTTTCTTTCAGAGCACCCCGCAAATTAAAGGATGGTTTTGAACACGCTAACTCGGTTCTCCGCGAGTTGTGGGCGAGAGACTTGCTTTTCAAGAGGTGATATTTGCCCACTTGAGTCTCTGGATGCACACGATGGCGATGCTAGCAAGACATGCGAGAGCCACTAGTATCCCGAAAGAAGTTTTTCGTCTGAGCGGCTTGCCGCCCTTGAGCTTGAGTGTTCCTTTCGTCGTTGACGCTGGCAGTTTACGCTTGGGCAGCTCATACGTTTTCGCATAACCTGGAGAAAGTTTACCGATAAGAAACGGGCCGAGCATCTCACAAGCATTCTTCGAGTGGCCCACGTCTTCAAAGGCCACGGTGGCATCAACACCTCCGCAGTCGAAGAGAACCTCAGCACCGCCAGGATGAATATCAGGCAATGAGGTGACATTGTACACTTTGTTATAGAGGATCATCCATAAATCCTGGGGGGACCCATGGTTTCTCACTTCAGAGAGACTGTACTCTGGGAGGCTTTCCTTCGGCGAGGCATCCATGGCCCGTCGAAAAGCTAACAAGTTGAAACAATGCACTTCTTCAAAAGTGGGAAGGCCTCAAGAGTCTTTCACTGTAAGATTCAAGACAATAATTGTGCAAGTAGTTTTTTGTTTTGGAGTAGGTTAGTACCGACAAGTCCTTACCTAAAGAGGCATGCACTGAGTAGCCTGCTGAGATCTGCAGAGTGAGATTTCTCTACATATCGAATCTGCATCTCGTCACGTGCACAAGTCAGCAACAGCACATTGGGCTGAAGAGCATTCTGCTTGCAGAAAATTTGAAGGTGTCTGCCGGGATCAGCCCTCACTTCAGTTCAGGATTCCCTTCGGGCTCATTGCGACATCTCCAACTTAAGCATGCCGAACTGTTCCCGGAACAGCCTCGCCCCACTGAACGAGCTTGATGAAGGCTTTCGAATTGCCTCGACGAGCACGCTACGCACCCGTGCACCAGGATCAACAAGTTATCACTTGTAATCGGTGAATCGACCTTCACTTCAGAAACATCCCCAGACTACAACTCTCGCTGTTGTGGCCGCAAGAACCCCTGATAAACATGTCTGCACTCCCTTCCTCGAGAAAAACACACAGCGAAAAACACAAGCAGATTTTCCGCCAGCTTCTCAAAGAGTTGCCGAACAAAAGCTGTGTGGACTGTAAGTCAGCCCAGCATCCACGGTGGGCTTCGTGGAACTTGGGGTGTTTCATCTGCATCCGGTGCTCGGGCATTCACCGGTCTATGGGAACGCATATCTCGAGAGTGAAGTCTGTGGATTTGGATGTGTGGACCGACGAGCAGGTAGAGTCTATGATCAAGTGGGGGAATGAAAAGTGCAATCTTTTCTGGGAGGCTAAGTTGCCCGATAACTACGTTCCCGATGCTTCAAAGATTGAGAATTTCATCCGGACCAAGTACGACATGAAAAAATGGGCGGCACTGTCGAAAGTCCCCGACCCAATGACCATTTCTGGCACTATTTCCGTTGGCCCGAAGCCTGCTAAAACTACTCGCACGCCTGAACCTACAGCCACGGCCCCAGCAGACAGACGTCTGTCCAATACTACGTCTCGAGCCTCCTCTGGTGCTACAAACGAACACAAGCATGTATCTGCATCTGCTCCGTCGCTATTGGATGACGATTTTGGCGCTTTTGCCTCATCAACTCTGAACTTTTCTACCCCATCTCCTGCTCCTCAACCAACACGGTCTACGGCCAGTGTTCCAGCCAGTGTTCCATCCAGAACAGTATCTACCCACTCGGCATCACCGGTGACCCCGGTAGCTCCATCTCCCAGGATGAACGACGTGAGAAACAATTTGAAAAAATCGATCTTGTCTCTTTACTCGTCGCCATCATCGTCCTCGTCAAGCGTTTACCACCAGCAAACGCAAACTTTCAGAACCCCTGTAATATCTCTGTCACCACATACGCATTCACCAAGCTCCGCTGTGCGTTCTGCGCCAACGCAAGCATCGACGTCTCAGTCTGGCCCTGTCGCTGGCTTATCCAACTCGCTTTCAGGCTTGAATTTCGGTAATGAACCCCCCATCGCCAAGGCGTCTGAAAAGGCATCTGCAGCATCCGCACTTGTTTCAAGCCCACAACTTCTGCTTCGTACACAGACACCCACAAATGCATCTACGCCAACCGCTACGCCGCAGTGGGCCAATGAATGGAACGATAGCTCCAGTTCGGTGAATCAATGGGCAAGTGGGCCCGGCTATAACGGAACGACACCAGGAACATCAGTCTTAGGCGCTGGATTCTCATCAGGTACGTTTGGGAATAATGCTAACGTGGGGGCATATAATTCAACTGGCTTGAAAGGTGCTGCTCCAACAGATTTAGAAAATGATTTGTTCAAGAATGTGTGGGATTGATACAATTGCAAACAATGTCTATATTGTGAATCTATGAGTGTTCAAAAAGAGGAGATTCTCTGAGGTGCTAATGACCTCCGGTTGTGGGCAAGCCAACGTAGACTTTAAAAGAGTCGTAAATCAACCATTGGAATCCGGTCAATGTACCCACCATAACTATACGCATTGGCAAGCCGTTCCAAAGTCCCACGAACCCGATGTTGCCATAAATTCTCTTGACGGCCTGGCCCAAGTTTTCATTGGCTTTTTTGTCTGAGTTGACCTTGGAAACCATCACATCAGCGGGATGTGAGACAACCGCACAAAATATGCCCGCGATATAACCTCCCAAGAAAGACACTCCTGTTTGTTGCAATGACGTGTACGCAGAAGCGGGTTTGCCGAGGTAAGTGTAAATTTGTTCAACGGTCTTCTCGAAAGATGCAAATTTCACCATAGTGTATGGAATTTGACGTGCCCAAAGCGGGCCAAGGCCTTTATAGAGCCCGCTGATCCCTTCTTTTGCGGTAATCTTAGACCAGCCGTCAACCACGGACGTCGCGTATGGAGGAATAGTTGTTTGAGTTTTCACTTTGATGGTTTCTAAGGGGCATAAAGCGAGATCAGCCAAGAATTCCGCAGAGGCAGATGCAGCCAAGAAGACGCCAGTCTTGTACTTGGAGGCGTACTCGGGCCCCACAACGTCTGCGTAAGTTTTCTTGAAGTACTCGTAGAATCCATACTTACCAGCACCTTGAAGAGCGTAGCCAATAAAAGTAGCACCAAACCCAGTAAAGATTGAGTCTCCGTTTGTCTTCAAGATCGTTCTCCACGCTTGAATGTTCGACTTGTAAAGACTTGAGTCGACCTGACGACGACACTTCACCAAATCTAGCGGTGTGACTGCAGAATGGGTCGGACCACATGCAATGATACCTCCAAGAGTACAGGCGGCGTAGTATTCTTTTGAGAAAAGCGTGATTCCTTCTTTTTTTCCAGATGACATTGTTTGAGATTTAGGGTTATGACAACTAGAAAGTGTTTTCAAGGGCTCAAAGAGGGCAGGTTACCTTTCTATAAATTGTCTGTTGCAGGCAGCAATCTCCAGCCTCACCTGCACTTGGCGCGGTAGTTTCGGAGAAATGGTAAAAGACGGTTTTGCGTCTGGGGCCGCGAGCCGATCACTGCTCGTGTGCGAAAGCTCCATCCGAGATTTGGGGGAAGCCTCATCTCACGGTTTCTTTTTCAAGGGATGAGAGATCTCGATCAGACTCATAGGCTCGGCTCTTGTTTTGTATTTGTATAGGCAAGACGATTTATTCGGAATGTCTGTGATCTCAGAGCTGTAGCTCTGAAGGAAGCACTGTGAGGCTTTTCACGCGTGCAGGTCAACCGGGTTCCATGCGTCGTTAAATTGCATAACCTGCCCGGCAAGACTAACATTAGACCTAAAACAATCTCCATGAACATTTAGAAAACCCCATAGACGCGTGAGTTTTATATCGAGGTGACATTTCAACCCAGATTTTGACCTTTCAACCTGGCGGTTTGGTGAGACGGGTATCAGCATATCTTCGACATGGTACTGCGCCGCCTGGTCCCCATTCCCATTTCTGTCTCGCACCGGCCGAAGTATCCGAGTTAGTAGCCGAGGGAAAAGGGTCGCATCAAGATGTAAAGAATGCCCAGGCGGGCGCTCATTCCCCGTGTGCTCTCCGGCAGCTGGCCAAGACCCAAAAACGAAGAAGTAGATTCTCAAGTGAGAGAAAAGTTCCGAAAATTTTGAAAACAGGCGACAAGCTATTCATGAGAGGCCCTCCCACTATCCGCAATGGGCGGCAGTTGTCCCAGTTTCTCCAAGCTGTTTTGAGTAGGCTGCGCTCTCCTTGGGCGAGATTCTCAGGTCTGGGCCTCGTATTTGTGAGGCGATTGGTCTTAATGCGGTCGTGGGGGTCACAGATACATGGGAGGGCCCAATCGCTGGAGCGTTGGCGGCGCTCGAGAAACCAGCACGCGACATGTGGAGTTTCTGTCTCATCATTCTCTCGGGACGAGTACAATCTTCAAAATTCCAGATTGGGCAAGTGAATCAATTTTGTGTGTCTTTCCTACGAGCTCGGAAATTTTTGCTCACGGCAATCCAAAGAATCAGTACTCTTTTGGCATGCTTCGATCCTTTTTATCATCACTTTTTCTCGGTGTTTGGGGCGGGTCGCTGCTCACAGTAGCACTGGCCGAGGCTGGGAACCCTCCTCGCACCTGTGCCTCCTCGCCTGTAGATCTGGTGAAATATTCTAGCTGGAGTCAGTACTCCATCGATCTGATCCTCCAAAGTCTTATTTATTTCCTCGGCCAAGCCTTTTCATACAAGCTTCTGTTCTATGATGTGCATATTTCAGAGACCGTTTTAACACTTCCATACACATAAGAACTACATCATCACTTTGTCTCATCAGAAACTTCTGAGCACTCATTTAAGTCAGACATAGATCCTCAAAAGCACGGCGAGAATAGTCCCATTTCCACGTTCTATTTTGTTGATTTCGCTTGAGACTTCACACGTTCTTTTTCTTTTCTTTTGCAAGCATTATGGTCGATGATCATGACCCACTGAGGTTATCGCCTCTTCGGCGTCGGAATCAGGATTTTTCGGATGTCGTCCAGGGTGAAGATATGGAGTTTAGAGAAGAAAACACCCCAAACTTCCCGATAGCTCGTCCTTTCGGTATCCTCGCAAAACTGTCTCCTCCTCATTTTCTTTCCAAGCTCTCGGACTCCCAACTCATCACCATGGCCGGGGCTGCTTCCGGATTCATCTCAGGCGTGTTTGTCTGTCCGCTAGATGTCGTGAAAACAAGATTCCAAGCCTCTAGTCTGCAATACCGATACTCTGGATTCTTGCAAGCATTTACCACGATTTTACGTGAGGAAGGACTTCGAGGCTTGTACCGTGGCGTCGTCCCCGTGACAATTGGGTATTTGCCCACATGGGCTATTTACTTCACCGCCTATGAAAAGGCCAAAGATTACTATCCTCGATTCTTCCAGCGACACTTCGACCTCGAAATAGACTCACTCAATCACTTTGCTGCTTCAATGACTGCAGGAGCCTGCTCTTCTTTCGTTGTCAATCCAATCTGGGTCGTGAAAACGAGACTCATGGTACAAACTGGGAAAGAGGAAACCGCATATAAGGGAACTATCGATGCTTTCAGAAAAATGCACAAAAACGAAGGGTTCCGTGTTTTTTATAGTGGGTTGGTGCCGTCTCTTTTTGGACTCGTCCATGTGGGAATCCATTTTCCTACCTACGAGGCTTTGAAGAAGCTTCTTGGAATCAACAGAACAGAGGATCTCACTAGAGGCAAAGAACATAAGCTCTGGAGATTACTTGTAGCATCTTGTGGCTCAAAAATGATCGCCAGTACTGTGACATATCCTCACGAGGTTCTACGAACACGGATGCAGATGCAAACACGTGAGGAGCGAAAAGCTCCGGGTAAGTTGGCTTCTGAATTCAAGAAAATTTTGCATAAAGACGGGCCAAAGGGTTTCTACGCCGGCTATGTCACAAATCTTGCACGAACGCTTCCAGCCAGTGCTGTCACCCTTGTCAGTTTCGAATACTTTAAAACTTATTTATTGGAAATTAGCGGGAAACTCTCGAGTTGAGCTGCAGTGAAATTCCCCCAAACGAACATCCCGGAAACTCACGTGGTGAAACACAACTGGATTGCATCTTGACACATATGGCCGCCTTGTTGAGAAAAGCAGAAAGAAAGCATTCATATTAGTTCAATCTGTTTTGCCCATGGCTGGTGGACGAACGCAATGCCTTTGGGTTAAATACAGTCCCGCCCTATGAACATGGTAATTCTTTCGGCGGCAAAACTTCACACTGAGTGGAATCAGAGAATGAAATCTTGACTTTTTGGTAGGCGTCGATAGACTTGGGATTTTGATCCACGAAAAGCAACAGCGCCAATGCAAGTACCTCCCCGGCGGTGAGCATCGAGACTGAGCCTTTGCCCTTTGTGATGCTAGTTCTTCAGGTCATGCATGCCTGTCCATATAAATCCTTGCGAGTTACTTTTGTGACATTGCAGAAGAGAATGTCGTGGAAGTAAGCATTCTTCATTTGCTTCAATTCCGCACCCACACACGAATGGTCAAAGCCCTAAGATTGACGACTTCCCTAAAGAAACTAGTGTCTCATTAAACATCTCATCCGCTGTTAGAGCTAAACGCAAAATAGTCGGAACGAAATTCGCTGGCATGCCTCATGATCACAAATTGCACGTTAGAAAATGCACAGAAGCACTATAACTTCATCAGTTTTCGTGATTGAAACGTCATTCTTGCATGAACAGTATATTCTAACATCAATGCATAGACAAAGGCCTACACTGCTGGTCTGCATTACACTACTAATACGCTTTTCCTGCTTAGTTCTTGTCAAGCATAATTTCAGATGAGATTCTTGGGCCTGTCTGAGAGACTCAGATTTCAGAAAAGGTCAAAACACCCAGAGAAGTAATTCCAAATAGTTCAAAGACTGAATTTAATGAACTCTGGATTCGGAGCATACGAAAGAACTCAGCCGATTAAGAAGATAAGTTTCGGCGAATTTGCACGTATTCCAAAAGTGGTTTGATTTCGCCATGCTTTTGTTCTGAGAATTTCTTTGCATCTTACACACCTCCATAATCTTCCCAAAATCGGCAATTCCTAGATTTATTCCAAAATTTGAACTGTCAAACAGCCAGGTATTGCTTTTCCCTGTTCGAATGTCATCTAGGTGTAAATGAGTGGGGAATGAAAGATATTTGATGGCAAACCAACTCCACGACTAAACAGTGATACGGCAACATTGAAGCTTTGGCGTGAAGCGTAATATCAAATAGAAGGTATATTTCGTTAATGATTTATAGAAAAATATCTAAGTGTAGAGGTCTTTTTGTCTGGGATTGTGACACTCTTTTATGCATGATCCCATGGAGGGGAGACCCAACTCACTACCAGCAGCCTCTCCAGAGGCCTAAGTCATACTTTTGATTTTAGCCTCGACAACATCGATTTTCTGTTGTGGGGTTTGGTGCTTGTCTGTTCTGGTGCCCACTCTTATGTCACTCTGAATCCGGGCAACCCCGCTTTTGTGTAGCACCTCGTGGAATCTGCCGATAAGCTCCATTACTTCCGACCATGGGCCAGCGATGGTCGTTCCGGCCGAGTGCAACGTGCAATCCAAGGGTGACTCCCGGGCAAGCTGCGTGATCACTGCCACCTCATCCAGCACCGAGGCTGACCCAGTGCCAATAGGGATGAGGCAAACGTCGGCAAGACAATGAAGCGAGACCATTTCGATGAAGCAGGAGACGCTATGTACTAAAGAAAGACTGAAAAGAGTCGCAGTTATTAGGTGCTAATTGTCAGATTCGTTACTCAAGATGGAGGTCAAGAATTGCTTGTCGCCTGCGCTACCGGCCCAGAACCGAAACAGTCGGTGTCCTGCAGTCGCCACTCGTGAAATTGAGAACCCCCAAGATTCCGACAAGGTGTCCCCCATTTCCCCATTGCGTCAGCAAGAGCTTGCGATTTGGTGTGCGATAGCCTGTGCACGAAACTGTTTTGTTGGTTGATCCAGTTCAGATTTGGGAAGCAAAGGATAGCTCTCTGTGTAGATGTTTTATCATCTGGACCGCACACCCTGATGGTCTCTTTGAGCTTGGATGCTCGCGACAACAGGGCTTGCGACGCACCCAGAAGTCGCCGCTTGCAGTCCAATCATCGAGCTGCCGCATTCTTTATGGAAACCGGTCGTATAACAGGATACTTTTCTGGAAAAATATTTCGGAAAGAAACATCAAGTTACCGAGTGTTGTCGATAGAGTGTCTCTGTCTCACTCACAGGTTAGCTGATGAGTCTTTCTTGAAGGCTTTCCTTTAGGTGTTTTGCTTTGTTCGGTTCTGTGATATAGGGCTCTTAGTATTTTTTAAAGCTCTACTTACCAATAAGCTGAATGCATGATTCCTCGGAGTAACTGGAGTTTTGTAGATGATTCCGGGTCAGTCTTCATGTCTCACCCAGCTTCTGACTTTAATTATGTTAAATATAAGATTCCGATTAAACATTATCTGCCGGTCTAGTATAGTGGTAAGTACAGCTCGTTGTGGCCGAGCAGACCCAAGTTCGATTCCTGGGACCGGCATTTATTTTTGAAGCTCTATTCAAAACTGTCCACCGATTGAAGGATTTCGCCAGAAAACAAGCGATTGCATTTGAGATAAGCACAGAACGTATTTGATAAAATCTCGGTAACTTGTGTGAGGGCTTTTGAGCCCGCCCTGTTTTTCAAAGAACACGAAATTAAGAATTAGATAAAAAACACACGCTACTAGAATCGAGTTTATCTTCTACAGAGCCAATTATTTAAAAGCAAGATTCGCATTTCCTATGATTTCAAATCATATATATTCCCAATACCTTTCACCCTCGAGATCTTTTATGCCCAATGTGCAACACCTTTCAAGCGGTGGCTTCGGCTGAAACTAAAAAAATAAGATCAGATTAGATTAGATGAGTATCGCGCAGCAATCAACCGGCGGTGATGGTGCTCTGGGATACAGCATTCACCATTGACTGGTGGTGACCTTGGGGAACGCTTTGACCGGCAGCAATCACGGTGTTGGATTGCGATTGTTGTGGCTTAGGGACACCAGGAGCAGATTGCCTGTTTGGATTACTTGCGTTCTCTTTCAAAGCAATCAACTGCTTAGCCCTGAAAGTTTCGTAATGGGTCAAAGCCGTGGTCTCCACCAAGTCTTGCAAGTGAGTTCTGGTCAAGAAATCTCTCAAGAACACAAACTCGCACTGAGACACATCCTCAATATTGATGGCGCCCCACTTGGACTTACGACATCTCACAAGCTCGCCGTTGATTTCGCTCTCTTGGTCAGACCCAACTATAGCAAATGGAATCAAGGACTTGATATCCTCATTCAACTGCTTTTCGTCGTCAAACAACTCTTCGCTGTCGTATGGGTAGATGTTCAAGTTGTGCTTGACGAAATCATTCTGTAGCACTCTCTTCAACGAAGCTCTTTCGCTCAAGGTCAAGGAGTCGCTCTTGGCAATGATGGGAACGACATTTGCTATCTCAGACAACCGCTTCAATGCTTGAATATCCAAGGACTTCAATCCCGACCCGCTACTTGGTGGGATGAAGTACAAAATGCAATGCACTCTGGAATCAGGGATGTACTTTGGTCTTTGAGCACTCAACTCTTTTCTCAAGTATTGCGAGTGTTGCTCCTTGATATACTTCACCAAGAGCTCCCAGCACTTTTCGTTGTTGATTTGGTCCCCAAAGCCAGGAGTGTCGATCACATTGATGTTCAAGCGCACGTTATTCTCGACCAAGAGGTGAGAGTGAACTTTGATCTCGGTGGTTTTCTCGGCAGGCTCGTCGGCGCTACGACGTCCCAGCGTCGTAGCCAACTTGGCTGAAAACAAGGTGTTCATCAAAGTGGTTTTGCCCATACCGGATCTGCCCACGGCCATGACGTTAAAGGCAAACCCCTTTTTCAACAATCTGTTTTCGATTTGCGAAGTGATGGTGTCAAACCCAACATACTTGCTTGGATGCGTGATATTCTCGTCGGCTGGAAGAGACATTTTGGTTTTTGGTTTTGGTGGTAAATGGTGTAAGTAGAAGTTGGAATTCGATTTGTGTAAATGCTCACAAATATGTCACGATCGAGGCTGATCCACGCGTTTGGTCGACACACTACGTTCCCAAGCAATGAGTCACGTGCTCCTGAAGTAGCCTACAGAGCACGTTGGCCAGTCGTAATCTTAGACAAGTCTGATGCTTTTAGTGACAGTCAGGCTTCTCCTTACCTTCTCTCAAACCGGAGAATGTCTTTAATTTTTTCTGTACTAGAAATAATTGATTCACGGTATATTCTCATGCTGGCAGGGAAACGCTGATTCGTACTTCTGTAGCGCAGCTCCCAAAAGCTAAAAGAAGTACAAGCCTTTGAGAAAATCCAACGCCGTATCTCCGAGTCCAAAATTTTAGAGGAGAAACACTCAAGATTCATGAAGGGGCTTCTCCTACATTTTGGAACTCCTACACAGCACACGAAGAGAGGGCAGCACACTTTGGTTTTTCGGCAGTTCCTAGGACCCCACTGAGGCTACCGCACTTGCCTGCTAAACCAAGGTTTGTCTTCCAGACGTGAAATCTTGTGGGTTTTCATCCGCAAGTCTTCACAAAAGATGAAGCTTCGTCAAATAGGCAGACTTGGCTCCTAAAGACTCTCACCATGTCCGAATCACTTCACCTTCTCTGGCTTTTCTTATGTTGGATACGCTAGCACGTGTCGCACCCGTACATTTTGACATTGAATCTCTGACATCAGTGAGTGAGGTGAGTAGTGACTGAGAAAAAAAAAATTCGGTGAGAGTCTGATACGTTTCTAGCGCAACTCCTCAAAATGTCTATGGCACTTAGATTGGCATCCTTGCCGGTCTTTCCCTCATTGGCCGGGGCAAGTATATCCATCGCCTTGCCCAGGTTGCCCATGCTCCCCACACTAGCCGATTTTTTGCCCAAACAGTGGGCAGACAGACCAGCGGTGTCAGTGGACCATAGGCTAGAGGAACTTGCAGGACTCTTGGAAGAAAAGAGCCTGCCTCCTTTCATGTTCGACAACGGCGCCATCTTGAAAGCTGCGCCCAAAAAGAAACCATCCTACAAAAGAACGAGAGAGAAGTTATATTCTCCAGGTGACAAGCAGATCCAGCCATTGTACAATTTGCGCAGGTGTGCAGCTTGTGGCCGGGTGAAGAGATCCCATTTCATGTGTATGCATTGCTTTGGCGAGATCCGGACGATGTTGAAACAGAAGAAGAGGGAACTCTTTGGTGAGCCTGCAAAGTATGAGCAAAACTTGGACTCTATAGATGAGAGAATCATATACCCAGGTAAACACTACACGCAGAAAGAATGGCGGATGGAGAAGAAGGAGTGGATTCCGAAGAGAGAAGAGCCTTTGATGTTTGATCCATCTCAATTGAAGAAGCGGTAATTTGTACATAGACTCGAAAATACGACATTATTGCATTTGTTTTGGCCAACTTTCTACCGAAGGTGATTGGTTTATCTAGGCTCTCGAGTCTTTCATTTAGTTCATCCGATCTCGACAGACATGAAATGGACGTGGTTATTGTGATGGATGCGGTGAAACGATGCTATACTGGTCTTCAAATAGCCACGAACATGTGGCATCCCGCAATGAACGGTGCACGAGAATTCGCTCAAAACCTGGAAAGATGGTAGGAGTCCAGCTTCCTCAAGACTCGTCGATTGGAGTCCTTTCAACTACGTCTCGCAAGTGTCGATGTGTGTGAAATGATCACAGCCGATGATCGAGGCCGGTTGCGAAATTGTGCTTGGCTAGTACTGGCCCCCATCGCATTGCCCTCCCCAGCAGTGGCTGCCCCAACTCATTGCTTTTTAACCCTAAAGATCTGATTCTGGGTTAGATATGGCCTTGATGCGTTCTAAATAGAACCCCGCATTTTTATTTCCCTTGTAGCTCAATGTTTCCGACAATGCTAGGGGTGAACATGGTTTATTCTCGCCTCATCTCATCATGGAGCGCATAGGGACAGTCGCAGGATCCGCACGCATCAGCTCCAGAAAACCACCAAGCACCAGTCATTCAACAACCAGCAGCCAAGATGCCGGCGACGAAGAGACAAAAAACTTACCATGACACAAAAAGGACCATATTCATAGAGTCCACTGCCTCGAGGCACCCACTCAACGTGCGTCCGCTGGGTAATCTGTTTTTCGACGAGACGCTAGAGGGCCCTTCGCGAGATGAGCAAATGGGCGACTTCTCATTGTTTCCCGAGGAGCTTTTCATGGAAATGATGGGGTTTGTTGACGACTCGAAATCGTTAAAAGCAATATCACATACATCCCGTGTGTTGTATGCTTACTTGTACGACGATGACATTTGGAAGAGACACTACACGACCAAAGCACAACGGGCCGAGAAGGAAGGAGGGGAAATCTCCGATCTCGTGTGGCGAGGCTCCTGGAGATTAAGCGTTCTAAACCTAGACATGAAGCACCAAGCGGACTTGAAGATTCCGGGAAACTTGCTCTGTTCTGATATTCTTTACCGGCCATTCCAGTGCTCGCAGATCGATTATGATGTATTATTTGCGAAATTAATCCAGGAGGAGGAAATGTACCATTTAGATTCTTTGAAAAGCAGCTCGCCTCTCTCTTATCCGAACGGGAGAATCCCGCGTATCCCAGAGGTTCATTTGACACAGCAGGGATTTGACGATTTTTGGAATGCCCGCCCGTTTATTCTCACTAACGCAGAGAGGAATCGATGGCCTCGATGGACTTTGCAGGATTTGTTGCGTAGATTTGCCGATGTCAAGTTCCGGCAGGAGGCTGTGAGATGGCCACTATCCCTATATTCTAAATATTTGGCATCTAACTGCGACGAGAGCCCCCTATATTTGTTCGATTGCAACAGCATAGCCATGCAGACTCTTCGCAAAGAGTACGTGGTTCCCGAACTTTTTCAGCAGGATCTTTTCAAAAGCTTTGCGGAATGCCGCCCAGACCATGCCTGGCTCATCATTGGCTCACAAAGATCAGGATCAACTTTCCACAAAGATCCCAATTACACTTCAGCGTGGAACACCGCTATAGCCGGTAGAAAGATATGGGTGATGTTCCCTCCTGGCCTGTGCCCACCTGGTGTTTCAACTGACGACGAAGAGAGCGAGGTCACGAGTCCTGTCGGCATCGCTGAATGGGTGCTTTCTGGATTCTACAATGACGCAGTGAAGCTGCCAGATGCTCTAATAGGAATCACTTTTCCGGGAGAATGCATGTATGTCCCCAGCGGATGGTGGCACACTGTGATTAATCTTGACGAGAGTATAGCATTGACACAAAATTTTGTGCCCAACGCGAAATTGGGGAACGCTCTTCATTTCCTCAAGAACAAAGGAAAGCAGGTTTCAGGGTTTCGGCCACTCGAAGTGAGAAACAAGTGCAAAGATGTATTAGAGAATTTCGTGGATGATGATGGGGAGAATACCCAAGACATTTCAGCTCTTACGAACTACTGTGACGCGTTTGATAAGGGCAACTTGCAAGGATTCATCTTAAACGAGGACTGCGGGGAGATTTTGGAGACTCAGTTACCACAGTTGCCAGTCTTCGAGCTTTTCAAACTCCTTTTGTTAAATGAAGGCAAGAAAGATCAATTGAAAAAGGGCATGGAGGCGTTGGAACGCAAAGAAACAATAGAACTCCTGAAAGTTACAGGGATCAGTGAAACTTGGCAAAAGTTGACTGAAGCTCCCACAGCTTTCAGTTTCGGGTTTCCAATGTCAGATGACGAATCGGATTAAATTCATGCACGCTACTCGGGCATGATTTGGAAACAAGAAATTAATTGTTCACAGAAAACAATGGAGATGCTGTGCTGAAGCACGAAAGGCACCCAGAGAATACGCATCGCCTGTGAGCAAGTGAAGATGACGCGAGTTCCAAATACTCCATTTATGACATGAAAGAAATCTGTGGGTCAAGGAGCGAAACTCGCTGTGAAAGAATCCATTTTGCATATTAGGTAAAAATGAGGCTGTTGGCGGTGTTTTTAATCCGCTATTTTGCTTCCGGTATTTCGAGCCGCTTCATGGTTACCTCGAAATAACAGGAAGAATAGATCAGGGGCTGACCTGAAACTGCAAGTGTGATTAAGCTTCTCATTTAGAGCACGCAGCTAGATGAAATGGGGTTACGAAACCTCAGCCCTGGGAGCGGGAATGTAGTCGTGCCTTTCAAAGATGAGATCAGAGGTGGACTGGCTATCTTGACTGAAGACTCTGAATCTGTGAATTTCGGACACCCACATATTGAGATCAGTTTCATGGGATTACGGACTTCCGTTCTGTAATCTAAGCCATTGCTCGGCTCGTCACTGAAAAGCCCAATTTTCGATGAAGAAATGTCCATCATTGGGGTTGCTCATCCCTTTGAAATGGGCGCACCCACTAGAACTGACAGCGGCTAAAGTACGCCCGTGAAAGGCTAGCTGAATCTCTGAAACAGAACCCAACACATCTTGCATTGCCAGGGAGAGTGGCTGTGTATATCAGGTTAGGGGTAACGCTTTTTGGCAACAAAAATTACATTTGGAAACGCTTCAAGTATGAAAGAGCTGCCTTGGAACCGTCGTCTTGCATCTGCCTTTGGTCTCATTGGTATCACAAGGCTGGAAAATAATAAGAAAAGGCCAGGAAAAGAACAAAAGACGAAGAAAAAGAAGAAGTAACTAAAGATTCGGATAACTGGGAAAATGAAATTCTTAGCAGCGCTAGGAACTCTCTCATTGACTATTGCCAGCGAATGCTCCAAGGCAGGGATGATGTACATTTCAAGCGTTGAGGACAAGCCGACTCGAAGGCCCCTAATCATCGCCAATGGCTTTGTATTTGAGAGTGACCGGGTATCAGCTTTCAGCTACGATGAGACAGGGACTTTGAGGAAGGCCAATTCCAAAAAGTACTTGAGTGTCAACGGTCAGGGGCAGCTTTACGTTAGCAGCCAGCCAGACATGGGCTTTTTCTTGAGTAGTTCCACGAAATCCGACTATGAGAAAGTCTTGTCTTATCTTGGAAATGAAGTCTTCTTTCTCTGTGGTGATCAGCTGGTTGACTACACGGATCGTTGCGAAGAAGCCCGAAGGATTTCGATCACATACGCGTATTTTGACTAGTCACATTGCGTATCCTAACAAGCCTGTCGAGGAGTCAACATAGTGATGTATGCTATTTAAAGAGAGTAAATCCAGGCTCCTTATTTTGAGATTCGTGGAAAAGCAACGAAGCTCATTCTAGTTTGGCAATTGTCTTTATCCGAGGGGCGCTCAAGGCTGAGCGCGATTTAATGATCAGATTCATTACTTGACACCAGAATCCTATTCTCTAGACTGGATGCTTCCAGTCGCAAATGAAACACAAGGAGCCCATTGACGATGCTGCTCCGATTCAAGAAGCTGAGGTAAAGGTAATTTGCTCGTCACTTAAGCAGTCCCAATGGTTGCTCTAGACGAGCTACATCACAGGCTTTCTCAACCTAGACAATGGATTCAATCTGATCGCAGCACACTCGGGATTAAACTTGGCCGATATGTGGTAAGTATTGCGGATCAAAGCAACGGCTGAGGGCAAAGATATCCGAAAATGGAAAACAAGCTTTGTGGGCGACGCAGGAAGAGCTTGCTACAGAGACTGACATGGAAATAAGGTTACACAGAAAATCTTGAGGACTCAACTTGAGCGGCAAATCGCCATGGCTGGGAATTCCAGTAAGATGAAATAGGTTTGTCAAACAATGGTCTTGAGACAGGGGCGAAATGGTGTCAAGCGATCCTAGTGGAGAATCAGGTGATTTAATTCCTTGGATGGAATCTCAGCACTGTCTTGCCTCTTGCATTTATACATTGAGATTGTCGAGACAGGCAAAACTTCCGAGAGCCAAAACTTGGCTATTTGATTAGTGGTGCTTGTCCCACAGCAAATGGCTCCAGGTCAGGCATTATACGGGCTTGGAGATAACCTGCGTCGATCCGGCTGCCTATTGTTGACCAGCCTTCGTGACCGGTGGGTTCTCTTTTGGTGGTCGAGTCGCTTATTGTCCTGAATTGTATGTAACCAGATGTGCAGAAACGTCGGCTAAGGATGAAAACACAAGGATGCAGACAACATGCATGTATACTACAATAGAAACAATGTGCATTTCATCCCTGGAATAATGGGGACACGGCTCTTGTCAACGGGCACAGTTCTGAGAAAGTCTCCCGATACGAAAAGGTTTAAATACCCTCCTCCTCATTGCCTTGCCATTTTTCTGTTTCCTTAGCTTCATCACAAGCAAGAACCGAGGATTCCAAAAGGTTCGAGTAGAAACAAAAAAGGAAATATGAAGTTTCTGGCAGTGTCTGCATTCCTCACGTTGACGATTGCTGGCGGCGAGAGCGTTCTCGGGAGCTTGCATGTCTCCAGTAATGAAAAAAAGCTAGAGCTGGAGAACTTGTTTATCGCAAACGACATGGTAGTTGCGAACGACCGGACGTCGATTTTTAGCTATGACACCGAAGGGTATTTCAAGCTGTTTATGTCCAAGAAATACATAAGGGTGGACGACAAAGGAAGGTTTGTAATGGTCGAAAAGCCTCAAAACGGCTTCAGCGTGAGTGACGAAGTCACCCCAAATGGCTCGAGAAGGGTGTATTACCACGGGGATAAAGAATTCCAACTATGCGGCGACAATCTGATCCGCCACGGGAGCAAATGCAGAGGAGCTCGTAAGATAGGGATTAGCTTCTACGATTTTTCTGAGTACCGTTGAGCCAACGAGCCACTTTTGTTGTGCGGTAATGAAGTATCTTTGAAGAGACTTGCTTGAATCATCCAGATGTCAGCCCATGCCATGCAAAGTGTCGGAACGCTAGTTCCCCGTGTAGACTCACCACGAATTTGAGTTTACAGGTTTGGAGTTTATGAAAATAGGAACGAAGATTCTGCGAAGGCTACCATTTATTCCACTCCCAGCGAGGCCGAGTAGTTGTATTGTACCGTCTGGGCCCAGACGATCAACGTAGCGTCTCGCAGTATAGGCCGACGTTTCTTGGTTGCGCAATAAACTACATGAGTCAGCCTTACGTCAGCGTCGACAAACTTTCAACCCGTGAATTGCCCGCCTGCCGGTTAAATCTTCAGATCGGCATCGGTGAGTGATACTTCTCCGTACTTTTTGAGTCAAACAACGTACGACTTTTCTCTTTTTTTCCTGTTCGTTTTTGCCTCACATTGTCCGACCAGATTTGCTGCGGCGCACTTGGCCCGCAGAATAGTCACCCCACTGAAGCCTCGCACCTCGCCATAAATGTATAGTGTCATATGTTCATTTCGTTTCTCAATAAGTTTCAGCACATTCGCCACACGCGTCTTGCCAGTCCCAGCACCCAAAGACTCGCCGCCAGGATGACCGAGGAAAAGCCCTTGATTTTCGCTCCGCCCACGTACCAGTACGAAAAGGGCCATTTGAACGAAAGCGACATGGAAGGCAATCCTCTCTCGCAGTTCAACAAATGGTTTCACGACGCCCAGCAAACGTTGCCCAAGGGCCTGCCTGCGATCCCGGAAAGTGTTGTTTTCTCAACAGCTAGACTACCCGAGGGCAGGGTCTCCTCGAGAGTAGTGCTTCTTAAGGAATTAGACTCTCATGGGTTCGTAGTCTACTCGAACTGGGGCACCAGTAAGAAACTTAGAGATTACGAGACGAACAAGTATGCGTCGCTCACGTTTTTCTGGAGCCATATTCAACGGCAAGTACGTGTGGAAGGAATCATGGAGAAAGTCACCAGGGAGACATCGGAGCGGTACTTCAAGACCAGACCCAGAGGATCCAAGATCGGCGCATGGGCTTCTCCGCAATCGAAGGAAATCCAGTCCAGAGACGAGTTGGACCAGTTATATAAAAAGTACGAAGAAAAATTTGAAGACGTGGCTGATGAGGACATTCCATGCCCTGATTTCTGGGGTGGAGTAAGAATCGTTCCTCTAGAAGTTGAGTTTTGGCAGGGTGGGGTGAGCAGATTACATGATCGTCTTACTTTCACCAGAAACAAAGTGGAAGAGGAATGGAGCATGAAGCGGATCTCTCCATGACCAAACCAATTCAATTAGACATCCAAAATTCGACTGGCAATAGAATATGACTTCTGAGATTTATTAGATTTATTGTCTAGTTCTAAAGTTAATTGCATCTATCTCGTTCGACAAGATATGCAGCTTCAAGACTCAAAACTTCTTGATCGTCTCGTAGAAGCTGGAGCCTTGTATTTGAGCAATCTCCAACTCCAAAGCAGTTGGGCTTCTCGAACCGTCGGCACCAGCAAAAGTACCCGCACCGTAAGGAGAAGATCCGTGGATCTCGTTCAAGTTGGAGAGTTGACCGAAAGCCTTAGCGTAACCCAATGGCACAAAGATCATACCGTGGTGGACGATGACAGACAAGGAGTTGACAATGGTGGTCTCTTGTCCACCGCCTGGGGTGCCGGTGGAGACAAAGAAGCCAGCTGGCTTGCCGTGCAAGGCACCAGAGGCCCACAAGCCGCCGGTGGTGTCCCAGAAAGTCTTCCATTGGGCTGGGTAGTTACCGAATCTGGTTGGGACACCGAACAAGAAGGCGTCGTACAGGGTCAAGGTGTTCAAAGAGGCAATTGGGTAGTTTGGCTTGGCTGGGGCGTGCATCTTGGTCAAGACCTCCTCAGACAAAGTCTCTGGGATCTGGAAGATCTCAGCTTCTCCACCGGCGGCCTCAACACCCTTCTTGACAGACTCTGCCATGGTGGCAATGTGGTGGTACAACGAGTAAATGACAATTGCAACTTTTGGGGCCATTGTGATTGTGTGATTGTGTTTGTTGGTGTTTGCTTTATGGAAACAAAAAATCGGTATCCAGATCCTTGGCCGTCCTCTCTGCCTTTATACTATCGCCTCCGTGTGCACGGTGCGCGAGCGGACCTATGCGCACCACGGTGCCCGGGTGCCACACCGTGCGTGCTCCTGGCCGACCTACCCCCCATTTAGTAACCATTAGTCAGGACCCTGGCGGAGCTTGCAGCGAATCTGACTAAAATTCCGCGCGCGCATCCTGCAGACTGGCGTTAGTAATCGTGATAAATATTACGTTACTGCCTGGTGTCGCAGTGCCGCAGCCCACATTTCTAAGATCTGGCTTGACAAATAATTCGCCGAACGTTGTTTCTTCCTTGCGTGCTGATATATTTCTCCTTCCTCTTTCAGTGGCAAACATTCCTGGCCTGATACTCCTTAAGTGCGCGTCTTTCACTTCGGAAAAAAGTAAACAAAAAATAGACAAAACAAGACAAGAACGTTTGCTTCCGGCACTTCTCCCTTACTGCCACTTCCTTTTCTTGTCAACCTAATACAACACTATCAGAATGAAGGTCGCCATCATTTATTACTCCACTTACGGCCACATTGCTACCATGGCCGAGTCCGTGAAAGCGGGGATTGAAAAGTCAGGCAAGGCTTCGCAAGTCAGCATTTTCCAGGTCCCGGAAACCCTTACAAAGGAGGTCTTGGACAAGATGCACGCGCCCCCAAAAGCCAGCTACCCTAGTGCCACCCAAAAGACCTTGACCGAATTCGACGCATTTGTGTTCGGATACCCAACCAGATTCGGAAACTTGCCTGCGCAGTTGTCTGAGTACTTGGGTCAGACCGGTGGCTTGTGGGCCTCTGGTGCTTTGGCCGGTAAGCCAGTCTCATTTTTCACCTCTGTTTCTACCTCTGCCGGTGGCCAGGAAACCACTTTGAGAAACTTCCTTCCATACGTTGCCCACCATGGGTTGGTGTACATTCCTTTGGGATATGGTGCAGCCTTTGCTGACTTGAGCAACATGGAAGAGGTTCACGGTTCTTCTCCGTACGGTGCTGCCACTTTTGCTGGTGCCGACGGCTCGAGACAACCCTCGGAGTTAGAGAAGAAGATTGCCTTTACTCAAGGTGAATCCTTCGCCACGAGCGCCGTCAAATTCGTTACTTCAGAGCCCGCCGAGAAGAAGCAAACTGAGAAAGCTGACGAGCCTCAAAACATTGCTGAAAAGACTTCTGAAAAGGCTGCCCAAAAGCCTGCGCAAAACACTGCTCAGCAATCTAGAACCACTCAAAGCAAGCCTACGGCGCAACAGGACGAAAAGTCTGGTTGCGCAAAGTGCGTGATTATGTGAAACACATAAGTCAAGTTAGTATAGAACGTTTAGAGTCTAAGGCTCAGTCTCGCTAATGGGAGCTACTCACCCGAAATCAGAGACTAGTGATGTCCGTCTCCATGTTGATTGCCTCAAATGTTGAAACGCTTTGTTAGTAGATGTCAAATATTTACACGAGAAAATTAGAACATTAATCAGGACATACCGGAACAAAAAGACGAAAAGACTCCCCGAAGTTACCCTCTCTTACCACCAAGTGCTGGCTCGATGCATAATTGAGCTCACTTCTTCCTCAGTGGAAGCGTACTGACGGCACTCTGAAATCACAATCACTTCCAACAAACCGCATAAATGGGGCTTTGATCTATCCAATAAGAGAATAGCCTGGAGTAAGTTGCGAGAAAACACCCAAATGATGGAAATGGAACTCAAGCACACGCACTCTTTAGGAGAGCCCCAAAAACCAAGAAAGTAACCCGTCCGCATATCGACTTTCGAGATCTCGCCAACGAGATCAATTTGCGAGAAACGAAAGTGTCAGAAAGCAAAAGTGTCACGTGTCTTCACCAATAGAGCAGAGACGCACTTTCCTTTCATCAAACGGAGTACGAAATTTGTGTCACTTTAAGTGAAAGCTGTTCGGATCGAAGCTGCTGATGAAAAGAAAGTCATCGAATATGCATTCGAGAAAAAAAACCAATAAAAAGCATGACGTGGTGTCTTTGGCCAATGAAGTCTTAAGATACTCTCACGCGCCGGAATTAGTCTTTAGCCTTTCGATCAAGAGAAAGAAACGAGATTCTTTTGTGTGTGCCGAAAAACCAATTCTAATGAGAGGCATTGCAGCTTCTGGGGCTACAAGAAGCGCCAACTTCAAAGACTTCGCCGTCCAAAGACGCACATGCACGCTTCGCCATAGGAATGGCCTTGATGGCTCGTCACCGGAAACAAGCAATCATGACACAAATCCGGTCTCATCTTAGTGGTGTACTGATTTATCTTAGAATGAATGAACTGGCAACGGGCCAGGGTTTCTTGGTTTCGAATCTGACGATTCTGGCTATTGACACGAGGGTGCCAGAAATGCGTGTGATCATGGAACAAATTTCGCTGGGGGTCGAGCGATGAGGGTTGTTGTCAAACGAGCTGAGGAAGTTGGGGTTGGGCTCTGCATCAGACGAGCCAGAGCCACTAGGGGAAAGCGTAATGTTGAATTAACGGGCAAGTGATCGGAAGAGCCATTTCGTGGGGGAAAAAAGAAGAGAAGAAAAGTAGCAGTCCGTGACCTGGCAAATCTGGTTCCACACTGTGTGGAGCTTTGCCAGCACACCCGTACAATTCATTGTGTAGCTGCGGAGCGCGCGAGTATCCTGCACCCGCGCCCTGGAACCTCTTTCCATTTTTTGCAATCAGCAAAACAAAGCAACAATAAGGAAACAAGCTATAGAGAGCTGGGAAGAGAGGGCTCGGCACGCATACGCTATTGAAACGCCCCATACTTCTTGTCTGGGATTAGTTTCACATGGCCCTCCGCACCTGCTCTTCCTTCTTTAGATCCTTGGTATGCTTGAAACATGTGGGCTCCTTGTCCATCGTCGCTTCCCGTGACATCCGTTCACGAACGACCACCATTCTTGCCGGGAACAGTCCTTCTCGCTGGCGAGTACTTCTTCTGTCAGTTGCAAATTGGCCAGTTTCTCTTTAGCTTTCTTTCTCTAAAAGGACGTAACATCAAATGGGACTCACCATGAGTCTCTCTGCCTGCTTCTCCAGGTTTACAACCTCTCCAGGCTCGGCCCGTCCCGGTCTCTGTCCAAAACGGCTCTGAATATGCCGGAGGGAACAAAATGAATCTCACTGAAAACCTCAAAAGAAGCTCAAAAGGATGATGAAGATGCTTTTCAAGTATTGGGTGCTATGTAGTTGTGACTATATCTTTTTTTTTGGACCAACGGCTGAGCTTCATTCTGCCTCCGTGAGGAAGAGCAAGAACAAACACAGAACTTGCTGGTATATAGCTCGTTATACATGGAACAGAGTCTTTGCAAAATATTAGATTAGCTTTTAACTGAATTTTAAGTAGGCCAATTTCTGTCAGCAGTGATCCCCATAGAGGAGAAAACAGACAGTAGGCGCAGAGCTGGAAGCCAAGCTTGAAGCCTGTGTCCTACCCCGAACTATGGTATATGTCTCCATTCACGCTCTCGGGAATGCACCCGGACCAACACCCCAAGTCTGAATATAATCGGACCCTTGAACACATTCCGACACGGTCATTTGGTGTCTGCCGATCACATCAAAAAGATTCATGCCAATCTGCACGGTTCTCTCAAGACTGTCGTGCTCCAAGATCAAACCCTTGTTCTCACGTGCCTTTGAGAAATCACGGACTCTTTTCTGAAGACCTTCTTCGGTCTCTGAGCCTTGACCGGAGGCCAAGGCCCAATCGAGGGAGTCAAAGTCCCAAAGCACAGCCTGCATTCCGAAATGATGGAGAATTGTTCTGACTCTGTTGTCGATGCCTCCGTATGGTGGCCTGAACCACTTGGGTAAGTGGCCTTGTGTGGCGTTCATGGCCCACACAGACCACTGGATCTGAGCAACAATCTGCTCATTTGTAAGCGAAGGAAGAAACTTGTGGGACCACGTGTGCGAAGCCATGACGTGGCCCTTCTTGGCGGTCTCTTTGTAAATCTGGGGGAACCGGACCACATTGACCCCGATGGTGAAGAAGGTCACCGGAATGTCGACTTTACTGATCAAGTCCAACGTGAAAGGGGATGGACCGTCGTCAAAAGTCTGACTGAGTACGGGGCACGATTGCACATCCTCGGGAGTGACACACGCCCAACAGTCAAAAGAACACACATCCGGATTGTTGAGTTCCGTGTTGCACTTGCCTTGCTCATGTATCCAAGACTCCAGGCCAGAGGGGATATCTGAAAAATTAATGTAGTCTAACGGAATGTAAGGAGGGTCCATTCCAGGCCAGCTGGTGAGTCCAGTGAAGTCAGTAAGCCACTGTGGGAACGAAAGCGGCTCTTCAAGGGCATAAGCCTCTGGGGTGTTCAAAGGCGTGAACACCTGGACTTTCTCAGCAAATTTCACTGCGCTGACTATACAGAGAAAAAGGAAAAAGATCATGATGTGTGTTTTGTATCCTTGGCTTTTCCGAACTAATCAAGCTTGTTACTATCTTGGGGGTTTTTCCTAAAACTTTGTTTTGTAAGTTTATGAAACTTGCTGAAACACAAGAAGAGTGAGGGTTTTGGGTGCAAAAAGAATAGGGCGATGGGGTCAAGGGCACCTTGAGGCAGCGCGCTCATAACCAGCTGGACCTAGACAGAGCAGACAGCGAGAGCACCAGGACAGAGATGGAGCGAGCCGGTTTGTGAGTAAGAGCGCAGGCACAAGTCTGGGAAGATTGCTAGACTTTTGCAGCTGGCAAGATCGACGGGCGCTGCCGAGAGAAGGGTGGGTCATTAGTTAGAGGGAGCCGTTCTGCTGCGAGGAAATGAGAGCCACCCCACACGCGCCAATCAGACTGCAGTGGCAGAGAATGCCACCCAGCCGCTGCGGCGTCTGTCGGAGAGCCAACGGCCAAGACCTGCTCGCATGGCTGTTGACACACCCAGGAGCACAAGTCGACGTGTCCGTGGCCTCCTCTCGGGGTGGCATCAATTTGCATCACGTGACACGTGCTGAGCAGCTCATCCTTGTATATTGGCCTATTTCCAACCAACCAGCGAACCCCAAAAGTGAATCTATAACTAAATCTAGTAGAATGTGAATTTACAAGAATTGAAACGTAAGCTGTCAGTCTGCAGAGACCGGCCCTCATATACTTTTCCTCTGTTGCAAGGCCCGTTTTCTCGACAACAGACGCTCTATTCTCGACTCTAGCAACTCCTGCTCGCCTGCCATCACCTCCGCTATTTGCGCGATGGACAAGTTGCGGAACTCGCTCAGCCTGTACGGGTCCAGCGCCCGCGCAGGCCGGTAGTCTGCTGCCATCTGCCGAGAGTCCACCGCCCAGATGGGATCCGAAGAGCTGACTTGACGCAAGTGGCGGAGCACAGCTGCTTCCTGGCGGCGCTCCAATATATCAATGGTTTGCTCTCGGGTGAACGAGAAAAGCTCGCGGTTGTCACGGTCGAAACCGTTTCCTAGTGCGCTCTCGCCCAAGGCTATGCCGCGACTCTCCATTGGAAATGCTGTGGTAGTTGGTGGTGCGTGAAGCCAGGCGTCGCTGTCGCGAGACGGTCAGTTCAATGCGCTGTCTGGATTTTGCCTCTTTTCTAAATCGGAAGCAGTAGCGGGACACGACCTGAGAACCTAGCTGTTATGTAGTATTCACAAATACCACTGTGTTTCAATTTTTGATGCAGCCGAAGTGACAGACGGAGCTTTCGGCAGATACTTATACCCCGACATCCACGGTTTGGTTCTGGATCGGTCCACGAAATCCAGGGCTCGTGGCGCACCTAGTGCACGGGAATGAAGGGGGCAGGGAGCAATCGCTGGTCAAGCTGTATTGTTGTCGCTGCATTCACTCCTCCATTGGGTAGATGCCGAACCCGTTACTGGATCGTGAAGAAGCTAAATTTAGCTTCTGCTAGATAAGTCCGAGAGACAAGAATCGGGCAATTGGAGAGAGCGCCCGGCTTAAGATACTCAATTTCATCGCCCCTATACGCCAGGAAGAGAAACCGCAAAGAAGAATCGCGCGCCCGTTCTGGACCTCGCCCTCTTAGTGCCTCTCCTCTCTTCCCCACTCCCCGATGCTCGCTGCCACTGCAGTCTCCTGATTTTCCTAGCCGGCGACAGTGGGGCCGAGGTCAGTTGCCAGTTCCGACTTCAACGTGTGGGGCCACAGACAAAAAGCAGAAAAATTGTTTGTGGACGATACTCACAATCAAGAATTAAAGGAAAAGAGAAAAACAGCAATCAAGAAGGGAAAAGCATGCAAAGCAAATATACAAGGCTAAAAAAATAGGAGAACTGGGACGAAGAACGGAGGAGAGAGGGACATGTAAAAAGGAACGGACTTGTGCGGTCAACTTTACTCTTTTCAGTCGCGTGGTTAATCCCTCAATTCTGAACTGTATTTCTTTGCTGTCTCTGTACTTACATGCTAATGGAAGCATGAGCCTTAACACAAATCCATACCCTAGGCCCCACGAGTCTACACTTCCATCTCCGTGATTTCTATTATCGATGAGCCGTCGGAGTTCTCACGGCGCTGTGAGCCTCAATCCCAAATGACTGATGAAATTATTGTATATGAACTCTGCTAATTTCATGCAATCTTCTTCTCTGCCTCTGCAGACAAACGAACACTCAACTCGATTTGCTCTTTGACGGCTCTGGTCAAAAACTCAATCATAATTATGTCTTGGTTGTGGGCCTGGAAATGGTGCTTCAAGGCGTCCAAGTCGGACAATATGGTGGGCTTGTTCAATAGGCTGTTGCTCAAATTTCTCAACATGTCAATGTCTGAGTCCGAGTTTGACACGTTGTTGATTGCGTTCAACATAGCATCAATGTTGGCTTGGACCGCTCTGATCTCTCTGGTAACAATCGACATCTGCTCCTCTTGGAAAGCCACGGTGTTCTCCTTAGCAGTCAGCGTCTGGCTGATTTTGCTCAAGGCCAATTTCTCGGAAATTGTGTGCGAGCCAACCAGATGTGGGATGGGGGAGAAGATGTACAGCGTGTTGGTAGTAACGGTTTTCCACCCAATTTTTTGCACGCTACCTGGCTTGCCCAAAGCTGCGCCAATGTACGTAGTCAATTGCGGGAACTCGATAGAGTCTCCGTTCAAGTACTTCACGTTAAGGTAAATAGCAGGAAAAGGGTATGCTCTGTCGGCGCCCTTCGAGTAAAAGTCGTGGATCAAGCCCGTGGAGGCGTCGATCTGACTGGAGCAGTCGAACCAGCCCAAAACAGATTCCTTGGGATGAGCCTTCTTGTATAATGAGTACAAAGCCTTGTGTTTGTGTTCTTCGATGGAAATGGAGTCTCCCGTCTCCTGACAAGGCACCATAAACGCGTCCCTGATCTCGACTTTGCTTCCGTCGTCGGATCTGACTCCAAGCAAAGTGCCGATGATTCTGGTGTTCTGTTCGAGGATCTGCTTAGACACAATCTCCAAGATCACGAAAAGGGCTGAGTTGTGGATGGTTACATCGGCCGGAGAAGCAGCGGCTGGGGCTGCTGGCGCAGCGACCGTGGGCCTTACCAAGTGCATGAAGGTGTCGGCCATGTTGTCTGTTCACTTGGGAGTTTTCCTTTAAATTTTAATTCTATCATTTTTTTTTCGTCTTTTTCCTGGTCCCGCACGCTGGTCACGTGAAGCGTGGAGTGAGTGAGTGTGGTGGTGGACGGGGTGTGGTGAGAACGAGCGGGAGCTGGTGGTTTGAGGGACGGTCTAACGCAAGTGTCAAGGAGCTTGTAGAGTTGAAGCCCGCTTTAGTGCTTCTGTTCGACAGACCTAATCATGGTACTGGGCCGAGACAAAAATGATGGAGTATTCCCACACAAGAAAACTCTAACCCCCCGGATTTTCAACCTTTGCCCCGCCCACGTGTTTTCGCTTCAGGATTCGATTTGAACCCCCTGTGAGGACCGCCTTAGTTGGGTGGGACTTGACACTACGGCATCAAAGCTTCGGGTTCGATATGTCAGAATCATGTCCTCGCTGCAATTCTGCCCGATGTTGTCGTATCTAAAAAAAGCCTGGAACAGTAGCGCCAAAGCAGGCCTTAATGCAGCGACGTTAAGTGACTGGGCGCGAGTGAGCGAGCGAGCCGTTTGCTGTAGGAGCTTCCTGTACGCCAATTCACTACTCCTAATCTAAGTATGGGCTTTGGCTGTGCAATTCAAAAGGGTTATCTTTGTCGCCCGTCTTCGAAATTGAGTCATCTTCAGAAAAAACGCAAAGAGATTTTAGTTTTGCTGTCACTATTTCCTGGAAGTTTTATCACGGAATCGTCTCCTTTGGCATGTAACGCCAGGCGTTTTCCAAAGTGATCACTGCAACGAAAATGCATTCTCGACTTGCTTGGTGGACTTGCTAGGATTCCCTGGTCTGCGGGATAGCAGTTGCTTTAGGGGGAGAAATATCAACCGCTGGTCGCTTTTCTCTCTGAGTTCCTGCAGCATGATACCCAAAGGCAGAGCTGGAGTTCTGATGGAGCTCGCGGACTCAAAAGTCTTCCCTACAAATTTAGACCCACAGGCAGGTTAAACTTTCGCCCCCACTCACTTCACTTGACGGCTATGCGCGAAGCAGATGAAAGAGATACCGAAAAGCGCTTATGTATTGCCGGGTTCCAGTCTTTTCTTCAGTCCACTTTTCTTATCTTATGCCATCTACGGGAACAAGGCCCTTTCATGCGTTGCCTCGATCCCTCACTTGACTGCCAAGAAAAAGCCTGTATGCCTATGTGTGTCAGTGAGATCTAATTTTACGAGCTTGAGTCGGTACCTTTCGTAAACCAGTCTTCCGATTGAACTGTTGAAAAATTACCGGAGCTCTTCGGATTTATTTTCTACGTGTGTCTTTCCTCGAAATTCAGCGTCGTCAATCGCCCTTTTCGGCCCTTCAAACCCAGATGGATACGGCAAGTTCAAAAGAAAACTTGCACACGCCAACCCGGCCGCTTTGCTTGACACATGCAGGAGAAAGCTTATAGCATGCTTCCTGGGACTTCTTGGTCTATGACAGGGCAGTTATTGGCTGCACGGGGCCGAACGAGCTTGTGAAGCTTGAAGATCCGAAGAATTGCTTTGCTCACTTTCACACTCAACCTGGGGAAGCCTGGTGCGCTGCTCCAGAAACAAACGCATCACGATCAGCTTCTTTTCCAAAGACTCGCCACGGGATGTGTGCCGTACCCGCGACCCGAATGGCGATGAAGAAACAGTAGACACCGAAAGTCTTGCCAATTCCATTGATCATGATGTTATACTACGGCGAATTCATGCTTTGCCGAAGAAAACATCGGCCCAGCTCTTTCATCTAATCACGTGCGTGCGAGGTCCCCCACATCGCCCGGTTGTGTTTGAAAATGGCTCGTTGCCACGAAGCCGTGGCTCCTCGGATTTCGTCAGCTAAGCACGAAATTCTACAGGCTGCGCGCCCAAAAAAAAAGATGAAAAGCGAGAAGCATCTTAGAAAGTGGTAGCGAGCGAAGAAGACCAAGCGGGGGAGGCTTGTTTTTCTATTTCCTCAATCCCGCACTTTGTTTCCTAGGAAAAATTCCGACACACAGCTCCAATGCGCAATTTTGAATGAATCGCCAAATGACACCATCAGAACGCTTGAAACTTGTGAAATGAAAGATTTCGCCCAAGGACTCCACAGCGATGTACTTGCTCGTTTTGTGGATTCTTCCTGTAGCATGCGTTTCTCAGCTGCAGGTTATGGTTATGATCGCGCGCCTTTCTGGCCGTGTGCGATTATCAGATAAATCAGTAGATTTAATCGATTAGACTGGCGAAACGCACCGCAGTCAAAGAGGCAGCCATGAGACAATTCCAGTGCTTTCATGACCGAAGTTTTACTTTGATTCACTTGGGAACTCCTCCACAAACTCGATACCACAAGCTCAGCAGGCTTTCAGTCAGTGGGCGATTTCAGTTGGGGAGTTGGCTGTTCGCATCTCCATGGAGATGTAAAGTTATATAGCCATCGTGCTTGCACGCCCCAAAAGTTCTGCCCGTCTTCTCCCTTCTTAATCAGGGGAAGTCAACAAAAGCCATTCTCCCGGATGCAGTATTTTCCAGACTCATCACGGCTTTGAGTATATGAATGCATCTAAAATTCAAAGCCGGGACATCGGGGATCGATGGGCATGAACAAGGATTGGTAAATACGGAGATAGATGTTGATCAACTTGAAAGTATGGCGAGGATCTGAAATTGAATTTGTTTTTTTTGAAGAGCTTCACATGCCACATTATACCGTCCGCATACGCCTTGCATAATGCCGTGCCAATTACGAGCGGCCGTTTCTCGGTATCCCACCATTCCGTGACTTATCTACAGCATCTACCAGCATTCTCAACCCGCCGATTGGCCGTAGAGTCTGCAATGCGCCTTGCCTTATTCAGAGCCAGTGGCATGCAGATTTTTTAAGCCCAAATCGTTTACCGTGAATTGAGTTATATATACGCGAGACTTCGCTTCCCCTGAACTAAATTTGAGATTTATTCTTGGCAGCAGCGCATTACCGCCAAATCACCGTGATATGAATTGCTTAGCGTTTTTGACCTTGGCCTTTTTATTCGGGCTTGGTCTTGCGGGAAAACCCACCAACTTACAAGTTTATGGTGCAGGCTACCAAGCCTTCTATGGCTGCGGCTACTACATTGTCCAGAATATTCAATACAGCACAGAAGTATATGACTACTCGGTCTTTTGTACTAGCCCCGAAGCCATAGCCACTTTGGTGGGCTGTTACGCTGACGAAAGGAGAAACAACTCTGCCGACACTGCCTTTTGGAGGGAGCAGTGTGAGTCTGTTTACTTCAGCCCAATCACGTACCAGAACATTACCGATGGCTATCAATACTTGCTTCGGGATGGTGTGGCTTTGGCTGACTTAGGCAATTACACTGCCGGCGAACTCGATGTTCCTGTGATTGTTCCAAGAGAAAACGCGATTGCCGCAATGGAAACCTACAAAATGTGGCTTGGGAACTACAACGATTCTGTTTACTACGGTGCTGGTGCTTTGGCGTACTGGGGACTCGTTTGTCTCGTATCTGGTATTGCCA
Source organism: Metschnikowia anglica (assembly GCA_030573055.1). Classification (NCBI taxonomy): domain Eukaryota; kingdom Fungi; phylum Ascomycota; class Pichiomycetes; order Serinales; family Metschnikowiaceae; genus Metschnikowia; species Metschnikowia anglica. Next base: position 147,297 of record JAJMCP010000019.1, read on the forward strand.
ACTGGGGCTTGATTCTCTTTCCCGGTCTCCGTGTTGCATTGGATGGGAGAGTGGCTAGAATGTGGAGAAAATACGTGACTTTGCCTGCACTTGTCAGAAAGAAGAAAGTTGCAACTCACACCTTCTTCAAAGTTTTATCATGTATTGTGCCATCTCGTCTCGAGTCCCTTATCATCTTCGGATTCTTTTGGCTTCTATTCATCGTGAATGCCGTCAAAATTCACGCTGTTAAAAACGATACAATTTTTGACCTGGAGGTTTCCGCATTGAATCGTTATGTTGCAGACAGAACAGGTATCTTGTGTATCATAATCTTGCCGCTCTTGATCTTGTTTGGTGGACGCAACAACTTCTTGATGTGGGTCACAAGGTGGAAGTTTTCTACTTTCATTACCTACCACAGGTGGATCGCCAGATTTGAAGTTCTTATGGCTTTCATTCATGGTATCTGCTTTTGGAGAACCTTTGATCTTGCTGGCGACCTTGCTGAGGAATCTTCGGAAACTTATGTTATCTGGGGTATAGTGGCTGCCTTTTCCGGCGTGGTTATTTGCTTCCAGGGCTTGCTTCTTTTGAGAAGACGTTGGTACGAGTTCTTCTTGGTCTTCCACATTATCTTGGCTGCATTCTTTGTCATTGGTGCGTGGTATCATGTTTACGAGCTTGGCTACTCTCAATTCATGTATGCTACTTTTGCTGTTTGGGCCTTTGACAGAATTGTCAGATTTGCCCGAGTGGTCTACTTCGGATTCCCCAAAGCTGAAATCTCTTTGTTTTCTGACGACACCATCAAGGTTGAAATCCCAAAGCCTGCTCGCTGGAAAGCCATCCCTGGTGGCCATGCCTACGTTTATTTCATGCACCTGTACCACTTCTGGCAATCGCATCCTTTCACCTACAATGAGCTGGACAGCCATGTGACATTTTTCTGCAAGGTGAAGACAGGTGTCACCAAGTCTCTCTTCAAGCATTTGAGCAATTTGCCTGGCAAAACTACCCAAATGAGGGTCAGTGTAGAAGGTCCTTACGGAGAGTCTCACCCAGTCAAACATCACAGTGACGTTGTCTTTGTTGCTGGTGGTAATGGTATCCCCGGTCTCTACTCTGAGTTTGAGCATTTGAACAAGGCAGCTGACAGTAAACAGAAATTGAAGTTGAAGTGGATCATTCGGGAAGTTAAGTCGTTTGCCTGGATGTGCAAGGAGTTTCAAAGATATCAACACTCAAATGCCGAGATTACCGTGTTTGTCACTCGCCCAGACTTGGTGGATGGCACCAACGAACTTGTCTCGTTCTTAGGTGGTGACAATAGCTCGAGCGAGGAAAAGAAGGAAGAGAAGACTGACGACAACGATATTTTTGCCCAGCTTAGAATTGAGTTTCCGCACATCACTTTTGCAGAGGGCCGTCCTGAAATGAAGGACATTGTCGAAGGTGACATTGAGGAAGCTGGCAGTAGCGTGGCTTTCGTTGTGTGCGGTACTTCCCACATGGTAGACGAGGTGAGGTATCAAGTTGTTAACAACATAGACAAAACCAACAAGAGGGTCGACTTCTACGAAGCTTTGGAAGTCTGGGCCTAGTCCCCGCCGCCACAGGTCGATGTACATATTTAATTAAGAAAAAGATAACGAAAACAGACGGCTGCATCCAGGAAAGAGAGACGGGCCTCGTCTCCCAGTATGGTTCCAAAGACTGAATCGAAACGGGAAGCAAGATTCTTGGCTCAGTCTGCGAGACCAAGACCAGAAAGGCCTTCTCGCTTCACTATCTCACTGGCCGCAAGCAGTGCGCCCATAGCATGTAAGGCATGATCGAAGCCCCCGGAAGAAACAGTATCTAGCCCGTAAAGGACAAAACAAAACAGCATCAGCACGCTTCCGTTTCCATTCCTCGAGACCTCCAAGGCTGATTTTTTCTTCAGTTTCCACGGCCCTTCCCCGGCCACCGAAATAGGATGGTCTACCATCGAGCCGCGACTTTCTCTCACCGCCAAACGGGGCCACCACGGGACTGTGCAGACGGGAAAATCAGGCTTCCCGTTACTCTCACCGATCTTCCCCACCGCCCCCAAACGCTCCTCCTTGTCATCGTATTCTTTTCCTGCTCCCACGATGGAAGACTCGAACTGCACCGAGCCCCCACACAACACATGGCTATTCTCCGAAGATGCTTTCCTTCGCCAGTGTCGCTCGAGGAAGCAGATGACTGTGTCGCAAGACTTGAAGGTGCGTGAACTGATCTATGGGTTTCTTCTAAAGTTGGGCTCCGAACTCAAACTCGACGGCCGCACGATACTTGCGGCCACAGTCTACATCAACAGATTCTACATGCGATCGCCCATCACGACGTCAAAGTACTTCGTCGCCTGTGCTGCCGTGGCCATCAGTTGCAAGCTCAACGACACGTACCGACCTCCAGACAAGATAGCGTTGACCGCGTGCATCATCAAGAATCCGGCGAAAAAGGTCGACCAGCACAGCAGCCTTTTCTGGCAATGGCGAGACCAGCTTCTATATCGAGAAGAGCTAATATTGAAGTTGTTGAACTTCGAGCTAGACGTCGAGCTTCCGTACGACTTCATCGATGACCTTTTGAAGGACCAAGACGAATCCCTGGCAGATGGCTTTTACGTGAAGCTACCCGACATTCTCAAATACACTGTTTCCAAAGTCGAGCTTGTCAGTGCGTTGCCGCTTTTGGTCTGTTACGACATGAGGACTTTGTTTGGCACAATGCTTATTTTGACCGTGAAAGAGGCCCAGAATCGCTTCGAGGAAGTCGGCCCGCTTCGGCTTCCTGCCGGGTATCTCGAGGGAAAATTACACACCTCTTTAGAGGATTGCTACAGATGCTACCAGTACATTCTCAAGCTCAAAGCGGTCTGCGAGGACCCAAAATTGCCCAGTCATAAGAACGTTGTCAGCAGGATAGCTCACATGGACAAAGATCAATTCGATCACATGGCTGGCGCCACCGTTAATCCTGACTCTGCGGAATCACCGTGATTTGGTTTTCCGTTCATTTCCAACACAATGTGGCACTTTCACCGGGAAGTTTGCGTGTACTATAGAATCTGCATTAATTGTATTTATCTTTCTGATACTTAACACTAGCTTCATGCGCTAATCACCACTGACTGTCAGCGGCCCCCCATTCCATGCCATTGTTTCTTTTTGTCTGTACATTGTGCTCTTCGTCTTCTCGTCATTTGACGCCGTGCCTGGTTTACTCGAAAAGTCTAAGTATTCTTCTCTCAAAAAATCTAGCTATTCTTTCACTCAGCCGGCGTCAGTTTTATTCTCCACATCACGTCTCAGGGCATCTGGCACAGTTTGCAAATCTTCGTTGCCACCATTTGCTTTGGTCGTGCTCTTCAACGAAACATCAGTTTCAGTCTTGTCGTTCTCCGCCAGATTGTCGTGCGTGGTGTCGTCTATCACTGCAGTAGATTCAGCCACGAGGTTTGGACTCTTGGCAGGCTCCACATTCCCGTTCTTCGCCTTTGGGACTTCGTCTTGGTCCGGTGATGTGGCTTTAATGACATCTCCGTGATCTTCAGACCCAGTATTACTGACTGGCTCATTTACTGCTCCGTCCTCGGGATCCGATACTTCTTCCTGTAGCATGATTAGTCTTTCTTTGATTTCCTCTTCATGCGCTGAAGCATACTCAAGATATTGCGGTAACTCATCGTCTAGTAAGTACTCATCATACTTGACATTATAGGGTAAAATACTCTTGAGGGTCGACGAGGGTAGAACCAGCTGCTGCTCTTTATCGTCTGTTCTATCATCTTCCTGTAACTGAATCATCAAATGGTCATTTCTGTTTGCATTATGGATTTGGTGCTTGAACAGCGCAAAACTGTCTTCGCCGTCCGCCGGGGCCGGATGGAACTTCTTTAGCTTGTGTACCTGTATCAAGTCGTCTTGAATACATGTATTAGCAAACTTCATGTTTTGGCCTAGTTTCACGTCTTTTTCAGCTAGGTAGGCAAGCCACGAAAGTTTGTCATTGGCGGTGAGCTCGTCTTCGTCTAGATCGTCGGCGAAGTCATTTGATTTTTCCGCTCTACCGGATTCGTCGCCCTGCTTTAGCTGGTTGAAATACTCCTGGCGTTCCCGCAATCGGCGCTTTTTCCGCTCCTGGTCCGTCTCCGACGACGTGTCTATTTTGCGCTTCTCGATAAGATTGGCCAAGAGCGATGGAGGCACAGCGCTGAGACACTTGCTCACGGCGTAGCTGTCGCTGCACTTGACCCAGTTCTTGAACGACTCTAGCGATTTGGTATTCTTCTTGTCATGTGGGTCGTTGCGATTTGAAGGCTTGATAAACCCGGTATTTAGTAGAGCCTCCACGATGTCCTGAGCGGCTATTTCGTTCACAGAGCTTGTTCTGGCGACAGAGAACTTTTTCGCCTTGCCGATCACCAACTCTAGATGTTTGATGTATAGCTCGGTGACGATATTGAGCACCAGAGGCTTGCACTTATCGAAGCCAGACGCCTTGAGGATCTGAGCAATTGATATGCGAAGCAACGCGAAAAAGAACGGATCTTCCATGACGAAAAGGACGTCAGTTCTGGGTGATGTTGGCCTACAACCAGTTAAGTCTGTTGCAAGAGACACTTCCAAGCCAGTCCTGGTATTGTGTGCAGGCGCGAAGCGAAGGACAACAAACAGTAGCTTTGCATGTTTGGTGAGAGTGGGTTTTCACGAGTTTGGACGCAAGCTGGGCTCGACTGCTTGGACCCCAGGAATTGGCGTTTATTAGAAATGTCTACCTGGCTGGATTCTCCCGCTATTCCAAGGCGAATCGTCTCTTCGACGCGTGCGAGTTTTCCCACCACGTTGCGGCCGTCGAGCGCTTACCGGGAGAGACTCCGGGAGAGGGAGGCATGGTGAATGAACATACGTCGTTGCCCCCGCGGGCCTGAAAGACAGTCTTGTTTTATGTGCACGGAGAAATGCAGGCTAGCTCTGCCAGACTGCTTGTGTGGGTCGGGCTAAAACGTGCTGGGTCAACAAGCATCTTTCTTTAAGAGAGGGACCATGCGACTTGTCGTGTTATCGTTTCCTAGAATTGGCGAGCTAGCAATCTCCGAAAAGGCCGAACGGTAGTACGGCTTCTGATTGCCCGCTGTTCGGCGTGTGTGCGAGAACACGAAACCCAACCGTGAGAGGCTTGCGTCTAGGGCGGTGGAATGTCGACCGGCAAGCAAATGATTCCGCTTTCGACACTCCGCAATGATAGTTCCGGCACGAGTTTCCCGGGAAAGCCAGTCTCCCGTTCCGTTTCCTTCAGGCAGCTGAAGCCTCTTCAAGGCCCGGACACAAGTAATAGCCCCAGGCCAAGGCTTTACACGAAACACTAGATAAAATGTATTGACGTATATGTGAATCTACAAACCCTGTTGTAATCTCTCACTGATTTTCTTCGAGGCAAAGGACAAGGCATTGAACAAACCCTTCTCCGAAAGATCGATGTTCAAGTTCATGTCGTTGGGGACCACAGACCCAGACGGCGGATTGGTCACCCGGCTGACAATGATGGCAGGGTCGATTTCTATTATGATTCCGTCGTCGATCGTCTCGTCCATACACAAACAGACCATGTCGTATTTCTGCAACACCATGGTTTTATCCAAAGAGTTGCCCAACAAAATGGTCAACGCCTCGTTGATGTTGTTCGTCAATGAGTAGAGCATGGACTCGTTCTCGTTGATCGCACTCACAATGACAAGTATCACGTCATTGTTTTGCTTGTACGTGATCAAATGGTTGTCATACAAGATGACGTCCTGATGCTGTTTGTTAATCTTGGAGTAAATGGCTTTTTCAAACGCGGCCTGTTGTTGCGGAGTCTTGTAGCTCTGAGTGGCGTCTGCTATTTGGTAGTATTTGGCATACAACCTCTGGCCCTCGGTGCCTAGGATCAACGCAGCAGAAACCGTGTAAAGCGAAATGTTCAAGGACATGGTTGTGTTGCGTGTCGTTTCTTAAGACCGGGAAACCGTGTTCGATATTTGAGTAGAGTGTTGCGAGCGACTCCGTGGGTGTGCGCTCCTCATTTTGCTGGTGAACAACCTATCGAGAGCTGTTGGAGTGGAGACTTAGTTCATATAGCTTATATAGAGAGTAGTCTTTAGGCCTGATTACCGTTCAGAGCATAAAAGACAAATTTACAACTTGAGTTGACCAGCTTCTTTTGTATTTGTATTTGTATGCACTGAAGCTGATAGTTTCTATGTGTAATTGCGAAGGAGGACGATCCAGCCAGTACACAACTTGGAGTCGTTCCCACCAAATCGACGTCTAGATGTTTAAGGGACCGATTCTGTTCCGCCAGATCACGCCCCTACAAGCTTGAAGACAAACTCGAGGATTTGCTTTTGGAGAGGATTCTTCTCATAAAAGTCCTCCGTCAATCCCATAGTAGTAAAGCCTTTCGCCTGTTGGCTGGCCACGCTTCTGAACCCGTAAACGAAGTTCACAATCAAACCAAGTATCAAGCCAGACGCAACCAATAGTGGCCCAACAATATTGTCTAAATGTTTGTCGGATCTTTCCATAATGATGCTTCTTCTTTTGAGGAAGATGTAGTAGCCCCAGAACCCAGAGAACAAGGTCAATGCGAAATACATGTATGCCAAATACTCAGCCAATTGCGTAGAATTGGCTCTGTTCGTGGATGAGTAAATGATGAACGTCAATGTCGAAAGCAACGTCGTAACGTGCAACCATCTGTTGAATGTACGCTCGTTTGCCAACCACACCTTGGGCTCAACCTTGAGAGGACCCGCGTTTTTGATGTAGGTGTTGGGCTTGGAGATTCCAATGGGCAAATCAATTTCTTCGTCCTCGGAATCAGCATCAAGCAACTTGGAGATCGTTGAAGGAAGCTTGAAAATCTTGCCCCTCAAACCCTTATTGGTTACATCTTCGAAATCCTCGTCGGAAGATTGATCCAAGTCACCCCCTGACATTGCTGTGGGATCCTCAGCGTTCCCCTCTTGCACTGGTTCCAAGTCCTCACTATGAGCCGTTTTTCTTTGCGCGTCAATCATCATTTCAGAGCCTGAAAAGGACTTTGATCTCGGAGAGAAAGCAGGAGATGTAGAGTTGGCCAACATGCTTTTGAATTTCTTTAAATTGTCCTCATCATTTTGCAATTTGGCCATCTTTTCCCTCGTATCGAGGAATGCACGCTCAGGATCAAAAGCCATTTCAGCTTCCAACTCGTTAAACCAGAACGGAATGTTGTCTAACTTATCGTCTTCCAAAAAAAGAGATCCGATACCATGAATGAACTTAGAGAAATGAGGGATTTCTTTCACTAAGTGTGACTGCACCAAATCGTCGATCCAAAGAATCTTGCTGCCTCTTCTTTTTGCTCTGACTTTCACCTCTAATTCCGCATAAGGGAACTTGATGAACTCACCCTGTCTCAACAATGACAATGGGTTGTTGACCTTGGAGTCAATGTCGGTTCTGTGCCACTTGCTTGGATCTCTGATCGGCCTTTGACTGTCAAAAGCATCTTCACGAATGAAGTAGATGTCCGAATCAATGACTATACGAACCTTGTCATCGCCGGGAATTTGGAAAGCGGTTCTCTTGTACGTGGTTCTGAGACATGGTTGCACGTGATTCTCTTTAATATATTTCGAGAAACTCTCAATGTGCTTTCTAGCGTCCTCGATCTCTTCAGCAGTCTTTCCTTTCTTTTTCAACTTATTCAAGTACTTCGTGGCTTTGAATGTACCATTGACAAAAGAGTCCAAGTGCTTTTCTTTCAAAGTGAACTTTTCGTCCACATCGTAAGTTTCAGACTGTTTCTCAAACGTCTTTTTCTCAATCAGAATTTCAGGTTTTTCGTACAAAGGGCCGACCCATTTGATTCTCAAAGTTGAAGCGTTTGGAGACTTCGTTAGTTTGTTATTGTACAAATCGAAGTTTTCGTTGTCGAAGTATAAGCAATTGATGATTGGGTCATTTCTTGCAAAACGCGAAACGTCATCGTCATCATCATCGTCATCATCATCGTCGTAGTACTCGTTGCTAAAGTTGTAAACAAGCACAGGAAGATGACGTAAAATGGTAGCTTTCACCTCCATTAAATTATCTGGGTGGACCCAAAACTTAAAGGACTGGTAGTCCTCTACAGTCTCCTCATTGAAAGAAGACAATTTAGACAAAGATTGATCGACGTCGTAGTTATCACGCAAGAACTGAAACAATGCAGAAATCTTAAACAACAACGGCGAGTAGTCCTCCGAATGGAAGGGCAAGTTTTTCAAACGAACGTTCAATAAAGGCTTCACGGAGTATGACGGGTGTAAGCGATCATGTTTTTTGACTATCTTGGTGAAACCAGTATAATTCAATCTCTGGAAGTGGTTCAATTCCTGAGTTAATTCCAAAACCAGTTCTAATTTACTATTGAAGCTTTGCACGTCGAAGTCTGGAGTAGCAGACTCAGTGGACGCTTGCAACTCGTTCAACTTTTCGTTCAAATCGTCGTAAGTGTTCACCTGGAAAGTGTAAACTTTTTCCAAGTCGGAGTCCAAGGCGCTGACGAAGTTTTGCTCGTCCTTTTCCGTCCATGCGTTTTTGATGATGACTTCTTCTTTCAAGAGTTTCTTCAACTTCGTGTAGTTGAGGTAGTAATCTTTCCATGGAGGGTAAATTTCTCTCCCGAGCTTGCGGTCAAAGATCAATTTCAGCGGATCCGGGGCCGGCGCTTGTGCTGTTTTGGTCTGTTCGGACATCGGGGTAAAACGAGCTTCAAGCAAGAATGTTCGGCTATATTTGATTACCGGAATAGGGTGGAAAGGTAAAGAGATCAGCAATTTGCTCAAGCAACAAAGCAGAAGGGCCGCTGTTTGATGATCCCACAAAGAAAAGGAAGAAACACAAAGAGTGTGCGGTTCCGATTGATCGAGTCCAGTTTCTTGGCGAGGGGAGTCCAATCTCGTGTCACACGAACCTCGTGCTACACCTGAGGACGATACGCCTGTGCGACCTGCAGAACAGCGTAGATAACCACGTGGGACAATATATTGAGGCACAGAGGTAAAGGACAGAAGTATTGAAAAAAAAACCCCCAAAACGAAGTCGCACATACAGACACCCAAGTCTCAAGCGTTCTTGGCTCAGAGCCATTTTCTAGGGTGGGAATTGGCCGCACATTCTTTTGTGGTTTTTTTATTTCTTTTTTTCTGGTCTCTTTTTCCGACTTCTTGCGCCGGCCTCACTTTCTTGTTTCCAGTCATGTTAGTGCGCTAGTCTCATTTTCGGCTCACGAAGTACTGGCGTCAGCCTTGCTTTCCCTGGCCCACATGCAAGAATGACCCACGTCAACTCGACGGTTCACAACTAAGCAACGGCTCCTTTTCTCGTGGTTCCATTCTGACTCATCTGCGAGCGCTCAAGAACTAATCTGCAGAAACGTGAAATCTGCTTCCAATCCCGAGGCTCAAAATCTAGGTTGGCCCCTACGAGACGCTGGTCTTGGTCCCTGAGGCCTGATCCTGGCGCGAACTGGTTTTCGGCGCTGTACATCTCCAAATGTGTTGTAGCGCGCCATGCTGATAACAACGAAAGAAGAGATTCTTGCCTAGAAAACATTGGATGAAATCAAACGCAAGGCGAAACAGAAAAGGAAGGAGACATCACTTCATTTGGTGGAATCTGGCCAAGTCTCGGCACGGCCCCGAATAACTGGCTGCTCGAATAGCCGCGCACTGTCCGGGACGGCCCCGAGGGGGGGGGAGACGCAAAGCGACACTCAGACCCGTGCATCTCCAGTGTCCCGATCAAACCTGTGAAGCGAACCGAAGAGCCTAAATCGTAGAATCTCTAGAATCCTTGCCCCAAATGAGCTCTCTGGCCCTGCAATATTTGCCGCTTGCACCCAAGAATCGTCTTGGATATTCCCCACCGGATTTCGGGCACTCAAACCAATGCCCTGAAGCATCTTCAGAGGCCCCGAAGGACTTCCCCACACAGCATGGCCAAGAGCCTCCCAAACCACTCGGATCAAAGTCATCGAATTCAGATTCTATCTTCACGCTCATATCCACATCCTACTCTTTACTTATAGTTGCATTCTTCAAATCATTGGTGGACAGTTTGAGACTGGCGCCAGCGTTATCAAATACAGAGACCAGGGTGCCAGCGTCAACCCTACGAAGTGAAGAGGCCCTTGATTTCGCCCTGAGCTCTAGGTTCCCCGGGGAATCCACGCCTTTGAATACATCTGTCATCATCGACTCTTCACAGCAAAAAATGGGAAACTTGTTACAGGGGAATAATGAGTCGAATGTCTTGCCGCCAAATGACAATTTGTATCATTCAATCTTTGAACTAGACTCCTCCGATGAGGACGATCTAGATATACGCGAGCAATACGGAACAACGTTAAGAATCAGCGAAGCATCGGCGTACAAACCCTGCTCAAACATACAACCTGTTTCGGTGTATCTGGACGATACTACTGCCGCGGAACTCCTAGATACGGAATTGCCTTCATTAGACGAATATGATAAAGTCGTTCATAATTTCTACACACCTTTCAAGCCTATCCCGCTGCCGAAATACACCTTGACGGATGCTATGCTTGCTGCCATCCCTTCATATGACTTTTCTCAATTCCTAAAGAAGGAACGAGAGCAAATCCAGTCGCTCGTATTTAAAGAAAGGAAGGCTTCTCAGTCTAAAATTTCCCCCCTCAGTAGCTCTCAGCTTGAAGCCGTCGAGAGTATTTGGAGGTCTCGCGAGATCAACAACGTATTAGTCTCTGACTTTTCCATCGATGTAACGGTCAAAGACATCAAAACTCTTGCTGATTCATGTTGGTTGAACGACAATGTGATTGACTTTTACCTCAACATGCTATCTGCCCGTTCGAGCAATATTTATTGCTGGACTACTCACTTTTTCTCGACTTTGAAGAGCAAAGGGTATCCAGGTGTCGCGAGGTGGGCGAAGAGAAAAAAGGTCAATCTCATCGAAAAAGATTTGGTTATTGTACCTATAAATATCATGGGTACGCACTGGGCTGTTGCGGTGATCGACAACCAAGCCAAAGTCATCAGCTACTATGATTCCTTGGCATCTCGCGGTAACCTCAGGGCACTTGAATTGCTTAACGAGTACATGTCTAAGGAAAGTGAGCGATTGCAGTTGCCTATGATCGCATACACCCTTCAGCCGAATGTGAAAACACCTCAGCAGGAAAATGGATTTGATTGTGGAGTGTTTACTTGCACAGTCGCCAAACATCTCTCCGCTAACTTGCTGCTCTCCTTTAGTCAGAACGACATGCGTCTCATCAGGCGAAGAATGGCCTACGAAATCATCACAAAGTCTCTTTTAGGCAGCGCTCCCCTGGGAGCTCATTTATGAAGATACTATATAACGAATAAACTGGAGTGTATGCGTGCTAGTCAGAACCCAAAGAATGAAGATGACTTTTTAACCATTCCGATGGCAGTGATCTCCTTGACCTTGGACTCATATTCTTGGACCTTGAGAGTCGAGGAGTTAACCTTTCCGCTCAAGTAGTCGATCCGTTCTTTCATAAACTTAAAGTCACTGGTATTGGCTAGCTTGGAAATTTGGTCTTCTAATTTCAGAATTTTGGCGTTTTCCAATGACATCAATTGCGAATAGAAAAAGGTCTCGTAAAGTTTGAAAACTTTCTGATCGTTGACCAAGTCTTTGAAAGCCGCCTTGAATAACGGGCGCCCGGTCGAGATTGATTTCACAATTCCTTTCTCCCGCTTCAATGAAATCAAGTCATTCTTCTCCAATACAGCTAATGTTGACACTGTTTCAGTGTTCAAGGCAAACAAGGGAGATTGAACTAAATCATCCATCTCAATGATGTTGTCCTTGGCAAGTGCCCTTATGAGCGCCCAGAGCTGAGCGGTGTTCCACGGAGTTTCTGAATCAGAATTGTTGGAGGATATGTTCAAGAAAAAGGTCGATATTTGCTCTGAAGCTTGATGAATCATTTCATCCAAAGCATCTCCCGGTTCTTCGCCGGATTTGACACGCCTGACGAACGCCTGCAAATCGAGCATCCGACCTCCAAGAGGTTCTAGACACGAGTCAATACTTTTGGTTGCCTTTGTGTCTCGTAATTGTTTCAAGACGTATTGTTTAGCACTCAGGTTCGATGCGTCATCTAATGAAATTGTTTTGAAAACCTGGTTGGGGAGCGCTGATGCCAAGTGCAGTGTGCTCCCGGAGTCCTGAGTAATGAAAATCACATGTGCTGAATTGCTCTGAATCAACTGTCCGGCCCAGTCAGCGAGAGCCTTGTAAATGAAGTCTTGAGAGTTCTCCGACTTTCTTAGAAAATTGTTAATTACGATCACGGGCTTGACTTCGGGATGCATTTGCAAGTAATCTTCTTCCTTTGCCCCCACGAAATTAAGCTCTGAAGCATCCAGGGCTTGATCCAGTACTTTGAGTTTGTGTTGACGTTCTAACTCGCTTTTGTAAGAAGCAAAATCAGCCAACGCCACATTTCTTATGGCCACCAGTGCCAACAGCAACATATTCTTATACTGAGTCTCCTTAGATTCACTTAGTCCCGATTTCTGTCCTGTCAAACCCTGCAAACCAAGATCCACGAATTGAGAAACAGAGTTTGTCCACGTGAATAAAGGAAAGTACCCCAACTGTGCTGCAGCAGTCTTGAGAAAAGTCTTGTCACTCCTTGATTTAATCAAGCTTGCACAATCGATTTCCAAAAGACGCTTTTTATAAGAGTCATCAATGTTTAAGGCATGATCAATGACGAATTCTCTCTCGGCAGAGCCTTTTGGACCTTTCACCACGATGAAAGTGTTCGCGTTCTCGCAAACCCACAATCGGAGTTGGTTTGCCTTTTCCGACCGCTCTGTCCAAAACATGTCAGATTCCAAATCGTCGACGTTAACTGCCCTCTTATGTGCACCAGTAATTGTTCCCAAAGAGTCGTCAATGAAGTGCCTACCATCACTCAACCTGGAGGCAACCATGCTGTAAGGAATGTACAAAGCACGAACATACCATTTATCCTTGTGTGCATCCCAAGAGTAATAATGTCTAATTTTCATCAGGATGAAATGTTGCCTGATAGGTTCAAAAATCAAGACGGCAATGGTGGCCAATAGAGCCAAAATGACCGGAATGGCGATTCTTTGGTGGTTGGATATAAATGCACTGATGTGGTTCACTCGCAATATTGGTATATATTGCAAGTGCAAGGTCGTTTTGCCATTGTTAAGCGTCAAGCCCGTGACACAGTTTTTGGCCCTGACACACGGATCCGTGGACTTGAACAAAATCGTAGCGTAGGGAGTTGAGCTAGAAGATGGGATGATATCGACAATGAGACCGTACCTCCTGAACAAGAGATACAACTGTTCCTCGGTCAAAGCTTCGCCTTCGAATATCACTTTCAATTTGCGAGAGGGAAACCTGCTCAAGTCCTCAATCCATGGCGTTCCTTTCACCTGCAGAGCCTTTGGGAAACGACGGATGAAGCGCCCATATGAGAGCAAAGGGTTCCTGCTGGCAACAGTTTCGATGTTTTTCTCGATGGCTGCCACGAGGTCTTTCGTGCTGGAGTTTGGAGGCACTAGGAACTTGACAAAGGCTCCGCCGTCACGCTTCAAAGGCACGAAACTCTCGCATTTGGCGCCGGAGGGCAACGGCGTTTTTTCGTTATTGACAAGGCCGACTACCGTATCTCTGATTTTCGAGTCGTACGCCTGGAGATCGAAACTCTTGATAAAAGAGCCCAAGAACTTGGTGTACGCCAATTTGGCAAGCCATCTGGGGTACAAGTTATCGAAGAATATGAGCACTTCCTTCAGCTTCAGGTAGTCCATGACCCCCGTCAATTGGGCCGAGTCCTCGGCGCCATTCGCGTTTGTTTCGGACTTTAGTTTCTCCACGCCAGAAACGCATCGTCTGTGGATCGTCGATGGGGCCGAAAGAATTGCTCCACGCGTGAGCAGAGTCCGGGGTGCCCAGAGAGACCGAGACAAAGATGTTCTGATGCCGGACAGATTTCTCATGGGTGGGTGTTTTTGGTTCCCGAGTGGGGTCTGCAGTTGCAAGGTAGGAACGACCAGTGAACTGCCGCCAAAAAGTATCAAGACTGGGAATGCGTAGCAATCTGGAAAGAGAGCTGGGGTCACGTATAGATAGCTGCTTCCTAGCTTTGCCCTCTGAGTGAGCGAGACTAGGTGCAGTGTTGCTACAGTTACATGCACGTAGAGCGAGAGAGGAGAGAAGACGTCTGTCTCACTTGAATTGTCACCGGCGACAGGGCCACCAGCACTGCTCCCATAGCGTACCGAAATTTTCTTGGTGGCACATTGAAGAGCAGCTGCTAAACTCAGTAGTGATTTCTATTCTGGGCTTCGCTTTGAATCGTCATACCATTTGGACCAGTATGAGGATCTTCGAAGAAGCCAGTGCTCCACGCTACGTTTTCCAGTCTCGGTGCGAGAACGAAAAAAAAAAACGACAAAAACTAGACAAAAACTAGAAAAAAGGGTCAATTCGGGCTCAGGGATCACGCCTGCACTTGAACAGCCATATGGTGACTATGACGGCGCCAGTGAAGACGCTGCCCTGAAAATCTGTAAGTAGAAAAGTGGAAGTATGAAATTCAAAAGGGGGAAAAGAAAGGACGCAAAAGGTATCATCGCGTAATGGTTTCGATCTTCGCTTAAATACTGTAGTGTGCAGCGCACGTCGTCGCGGAGGAAGTCCTCGGTTCGGCCCGTGTATTGCTGCGAAAAAAAAGACTTCGACATGTTGAAACCTTGCAAACCTACTTCGGTTCAGCTCCAAAATAGGCTGTGAGAGCGCTTTTCGGTTCCCCAAGAGTCAAAAAGCTCTTTCAGTTTCGAAGGCTTGCAGGGCTCGAGACTGTTCTCTCCCATCGCATGCTTCCGAATCTGCTGGATCATGTGACCTTCTGTCTGAAAGTCACGTGACTGTATCACGAGAAAAGTATACAGTCCTTTGTGTGTTGTACTCTGTTTCGTAGTAATTTCACGAAACTGATGGCGATTTGAAAGACTTTCGGAATAGGTATGACAATCGGATTTGAACCCCTTGCAAAAACTTCTTTCTCTCAATCACGTGTCACCAGCATGCAGAAGACGTTAATAGTCTAACCTGATGCCGTGGTGTTCTCTTCTCTCAGAAAGAAATCTCGTAGTCTCCAGGGTCTCTGAAAATGTTGAATCAAACACTTGATACCCCGTTTGATATCCTGACTTTCGTATTTCAAATTTGCAAAGTAGTCTCAGAATCTCGCCCAGATCCTTATTCGCAAAGCGTCCAACCAGCAGTTCAACCGTTTTACTCGCCCCATCTTCCCAAATTTTAAACCAGAATCTCCCAGAATCTCCCAGAGGGTGTCCTTAGTAATATCCGAAATCATTGAAGTGTAGCTTTGCTTGTTTCCTTCATTCTTCGTATCTGCATTTTTCTAAAATCTCTCCTCGAGAACCCAAGAGCCTGCCAATTACTTGATGCTATACAGAGTATGATGGCGGAGGCAAATCTGCGCAAAGAAGCATTCCTTACAAAAGAGATCGACGTTTGTTGGTTTGACTTTAAGGCAGAATTAACGATGACTATCGAAAGAGCACAAGCTGGGGGCTTCTTACGCGCATCAATCAATCGACATTCAGAGCTTGCTGACAGTCGATACAAATAAATTTCTGGCACTTATACTGGAACACCCGTCCCAGTTTTGGGACTGATCGTGAAAAGCTTGCCAGACTCCTACATCTGATCAGGCGAGTCTCGGCCTTCACCTGATCAAATCTTGTTAGGAGCTGAAACCCTCGCATTACAAGCCACGACACTAGCATGCTCACGGCAGGACACGAGATAATCGAAACCCATTTGAACACTCAATAATTAGTTTCACATGGAAGAGGATCTTTACCCATTCTCAGCACGAGAAGATGCGTGTCTATTTCATCCTTCAGGAAATTGAAGGTTCACTCAGCTTGACAATTTGGTTCTGGACAACCACTTGAATCTGCCACGGCTGTCGCTTTTTGGACGAATAAAATAAGAAACTTGAGTTCTGCAGCACCAACTTACCGCTTTGTGCTCCAACGAATTGTTCTGTCAGAAACTAAACCCACAACTGCTCCGATGCTCTTTAGAGAGTTTTCCAGTGTTGGAAATGAGAGTTCTGAAATTTGAGGCCAAGAACACATTGGGGAATAACAAAGAGTCACGTTCGTAGACTTGACACCGAACTTGGGGAGCATTCAGGATAAGACCACTATCTTCACCAAGCGGTGACCTAGGCATTCAAACTGACAACGAAAAAAAAAACATTGTATGGTTGAACCTCACTCTTTGTCCTCGCGAGAGCCTCGTCGAGTTCCGACTATTCACAAGGCGAATCAATCCACCAAAGGCGCAGAAATGAACGCGGAGTCTCCTAGGAAATCTCTGGTCCGCAACGGACGAACGCTTTCTGATTTCGGCTCGTCACTAAGCTTCTTTCCGTTTCTATAATTGTTTCTAATGTATTCTTTCATCGATTTTAGTGCTGCTTCTCTGCATAACTCTCTGATCTCAGAGCCACTAAGCCCCTCTGTATTGAGCACGACGGTTCTCAAGTCGAAATCGTTCCCGTCAAGTTTAGCATCGCGAAGTATCTTTTCAAGGATGGATTTTCTCTGAGTTGCATCCGGCTTGCCTACAGCAAAGCGCTTTGGTAATCTTCTCATGAACGCGGGATCAATATCACCCTGTCTGTTAGTGGCACCCATGACCATAATCTGGCCGTTGGAAACAAGCCCATCCCAAAGCGTCATGAACTCCGCCTTCAACATAGAGCTGACCTCGTGGTCCGACGAGGAACGGTCCCGCAAAAAGGAATCGATCTCGTCGATGAAGATGATACACGGCTGCAATTTGTTCGCCAAGGAGAAGATGGCGTCGACAATTTTGTTCGACTCGCCATACCACTTATCCATTATCGTCAGCATGCGGATCAGCAAGAAGAACGCACCGCTTTCCTTGGCGATAGCCTTTGCCAACATGGTCTTCCCACACCCCGGGGGACCATAGAACAACACCCCCTTTGGCGACTGAATGAGCGTCAGGTGAGCTGAGAAGAGCTCCGGCTCCGTGAGCGGCAAGATGACTGCCTCGTGAAGGTCATCAATGATATCTTGCAACCCGCCAATGTCGTCAAAGGACACGGACAAGTCTTCCGGAAGCACTAGGCAGTTGAGAAGCAGTTTCTCGTACTCGTTCAACTGCTTGCTCTTCAAACTCGGATTGTGTGACTGGATACGCCTCAACACGCTGCTGCTGTTTTTCTTGCTTTCCCTGTTCCGCACGGAACTATCGCCTGATTCGTTTAGAAGATGGCGGACCATGTAGTACATTGAGAGCCCAGCACCAGTGAGAAAAAACACATCGCCCAAGAGCTTGAGATCGACTTTAAGACCCCAGAGGTCGATTTTGAACTTGCTCATATGTAACTCGGATTATCAGACTTGTTTCTGGCTCTTGTTGATCGGGCAAAGTATGCGTCCAGGGCGGGAAGCTGGGATTGGTGTTAGTGCTGCAGCAGTCTGGAGATTCTGGTGGCGAGCGGCGGCCTTGCTTGCACGGGGCCATGGGGCCGTGGGAGCAGGGAAAACTGTGCGCGCGGCTCTCTGCGAGTGTTCGTGGAACCTCTTTATTGGGGGCTGGTGTCTACGTAGAAACCAGAAGAACAAGCGGTCGTGGTGTGATTTTGGCGTATGTGTTCCTCTCCTCAGTAATGTATGAGGCAGCCAGCATCTTTTGCTAAATGTCGGGGGTACTTCCTTACTAGCCAGGTCTCGTGAGGGCACAGTGAGTGGCAGATGTGCTGGGGCAGCGCAGCACTCCATTCTGGGCCTGACCCACGCACCTGCCTTGTCCGGACGCTCGCCCCAGGTCCATTGATCGGTCAAAAAGATAGGTTTCGTTCGGCCGCAAACTTGTCCTTCCGCTTTCTTGTCCCTGCTCCAGCCAGATTCCGAGCTGTTCTTGGTAATGCTTCGACACTTATGGCGGTTTTGTGAGATCTTAGCGGCCCAGATCCTGTTAAGACGGGTACCAAACGCTAGGCTGCGGATGCCTCATCTCGCATCTCTTGGGCCCGCACCATCGTGCCATCGCAGAACAATGTTCGCTGCATCATTCACTCCCGGGTCCAGTAAATTTGGCCGGCAGCATAAATTTCCCGACCTTCTGTGAAGCATGGCGAGGCCTGAAGAAAGACACGGAATCCGCATGCCAGGCCTGGTCTTGGACCAGATCCGGTCCAAGGAGGAAAGCGGCGAGTATGGCAAAGATGCCAGATTTGCTCGGAAACGGAAAACGCACGGGAAGCTGGAATCTCGGAAAGAGAAACGGAAGGAGGAGCGGAAATTGAAGAAGCAAAAACACCTGAACCCGGCCCTTTCAGCACTGCATCGTCCACATCAGCAACAACCTTCCAGGAATGGCATTTCGGCGTCTCAAAGAACTCAAAAGCAACATCCTTCGTCTCACCTAGACAAGAACTCTCGAAAGAAATCCAGCGATGACTATACGGAAGACCCGATTGCTGCTTTGAAGGCACTAAAGGCATCGAAAGCGAGAGACAGCGGCAAAAATGAGCCAGAGTTGAAAGTGATCCGGGAATCCGATCTCGAGAACGATTCGGGCCTGGAATACTTTGACTCTGCCGGCAGCGGAGACGAATTCGATGGATTTTCGGGAGACGAGAACACTAATAATATCCTGGTCAAAGGCACTAAATACTCAGATCTGGGTATCCGTATAGTTAGGGAAGATGATTTAGAAGACGATTCCCAAGAAGATGACTTTGATTCAGAGGATTTCGCCGAAGGTCTGGATCAAGACAACGAAGAAGACGATGAGGAAGACCCAATGGCCGCCCTTGCCAAACTCAAGCAAAAAAAACTAGCCAAGACGACCACGCAGGGTCAGGGCGGCAGCGATAGTATAGGTGAAGCTTCCGGAGGTGTTTCTGGACCGGAGGCCGATTTCTCTGATGATTTTGGGAGAGAACTCGAGGGGTCTGATGAGGAAGAGGATTCCTTGGCCAAGCTCAAGGCCATGAAAGAGGCCAAAAAGAACTCGCAGAATGAAGGCGTTTCCCCGATGAAAAAGATCAAAGAACCAAAGGGGAAAGTAATAGAGGCAAAATTCAGCGGCGACAACATCGACAGAGACATGGAGTATTACGCGAAGAAGCTTGGGCTCAAAGACGGGAAAAAGTCGAAGCTCACCAAGCTTGATGACGACGACGTGGTGGGTGGTCTTCTTGACGGATTAGATTTTGATTTCTCTGACGCAAACGATAACGGGAGCGAACATGGAGATGATGGATATGGCTTGAACGAAGATTTCGATGATTATTCCGACAGCTATTCCGAAGGCAGTGATTCCGAAACCGCGGGAAAAAAGAAGGAGAACCCGTTTGTGGCTCCTGTTCTGGGCCAAGAAAACGGTGATGAAAGTGTGGGTGAAGACTCGAAACCTACAAAGTACATTCCGCCAGCGATGCGTCGGAAACTCGCTTTTGAAAACTCAGGGGTGTCCGCTGAGACTCTTGCGCTCCAGAAAGCCATCAAGGGCCCGATCAACAAGCTTTCTGAAGCAAACATTGGGTCGATAGCCAATGAGATCAACTCTCTCTTTCTCGCAAACCCAAGACAGGCCGTCAACGAAAACTTGACCTCCATAGTCATGAACAGTGTGATCGAACAGGGTAGGTTGCTAGATACTTTTGTTTACCTACATTCCGCATTAGTAGTGGCCATCTACCGTGCTCAAGGCGTGGATTTCGGCGCTCATTTCGTCCAAACACTCGTGGAGAAACTTGAATCAGCTCGTGTTGATGCCCTGAAGACAAAAGAGGCTCTCAATACTGCATCTCTTCTTTCCTCGGTTTACGCTTTCCAGCTAGTGTCTTCCAAATTATTGTACGATATAATACGTGAGCTTATCCAAGATCTTTCCGAGTCCAACGCTGAGCTTTTGCTCAAAATCATCAGAAACTCCGGAAATCAAATGAGAGCCGACGACCCAAGTGCGTTGAAGGAAATTGTTTTACAGGTAAACAAAAGCGCATCGGCGCTACCCAAGCTCAGCCCTCGGATGCAATTTTTGATCGACACCATCGCATCGTTGAAGAACAACAAGCTCAAACTAGAGAACGAATCGAGTCACCAGTTGGCAATCCGCTTGAAGAAGTTCTTGGGCAATTTCACGGCGGGGAAAGCAGTCGATCCACTTCAAGTCTCCCTAGACGATATTCAGAATGTCGACATCAAAGGTAAGTGGTGGTTGGTCGGATCTGCTTGGAAAGGAGTTGACGAACAACAACAAGCACTAGCCAATATCGAGGTGGTCAACGATGTGTTGGACAGTGCTGAGCCCAACTGGTTGGAATTGGCAAAGGCGCAAAGGATGAACACCGATATCAGAAGAGCCATTTTTATCTCGATCATGTCGGCCAATGACTACATCGACGCTGTCACCAAGCTCGACAAATTGGCTCTCAAGAAGGCTCAGGAAAGGGAGATCCCCAGGATCGTGGTTCATTGCGCTGTGGTCGAGCCTGCCTGGAACCCGTACTACGGCATCTTGGCCTCAAAGCTTTGTGACACTCACTCGTATAGAAAAACATTTCAGTTCATGCTTTGGGACCTCATCAAAGGTTTTGATGGCAGTGACGAGGGGGACGACGAGGACGATAACGTGTTCACCGGGTTTGATGACGATTCCGAGAGCGACGACGACAAACTCAAAAAGATTTTAAACCTAGGAAGGCTTTTTGGGCATTTGTTTGCGGAAGGCTCGTTGGCTCTTCATGTCTTGAGAACAGTCAACTTTGTGTCTGCATCACCCGATATCAAGCTTTTCATGGAAATCCTCTTAGCGACATTCCTTGACCTGATCGCAAAGAAATCTCAAGTCAACTCTATTGGAGTAGGGCTCATCGGAAAAAAGGGAATGTCTGAGCTGAAGTATGATGACCGCACGTTGATAGAAAGAATATTGAAAGCCAAGGACGAACCTGGGTTGCTAAAGGGTGTCAGCCACTTCATATCTCGGAACCTCCGGGATAGTGACTTTGTCACCGGGAAAAAGCAGAAAAAGAGAATTGAGTGGGGTGTCAAATCCATGACTGACATAATCGAGGAGATTGTGAAGGAGACTGAGTTCTAAAGAGAAGAGACCTTCTGTAGTAACGCTAGCTTTAGATACTGGCAACATACCATAATGCATTCAAAGTATAATCAAGTATAGACGTGACGATTGGAACGAAAGATACCTGTGAACGAAATTCGTCAGTATCTTTCCTGTAGATGTAGAATCGCCACTGATTCAACGTGTTTGGTCTGAGGATAGAAGTCAAATCCTGTGATAGTCTTCACTCTATACTCAGTCCCCAGTCGTTCAGCAAAAGTTTGAAGTGACGCCAAGTCTCGGGCTTGTGTGAAAACGTTACAGCTGACGTAGACTATGGCTTTCGGGCGGAAGTCAATCAACTGCTTGATAAACTCATCAGTAGACCCTTTTCTTGAGGGATTCATGAGGACCACGCAGTCGTTCCCCTTCGCACCAGAGTTAATAAACTGCTCGTTCTTGAACATTGAGTCCGAGTTTCCTGACACAAACTCCATTTTCTCGGGCATTGGAATTCCATTTATCCCGGCGTTGTGCTTTGCATATTCAATGGATTTCTTGGAGATTTCAATACCAAAGACTTTTCCACTCTCTGGAAGCTCTTTCGACAAGGAAATTCCAAGAAACCCTGACCCACAGTAAGCATCAACAAGATGCTTAAAGCTTACCTGAGACAAATGAAAGCTGAGAAAGTCAATGAATGTTGGCAAGATGGATCTATTGTTTTGAAAGAATTCGTTTGCCTCGAATTGGAAAACAAAATCTTTCACTTTCTCCGTGACCACATTATTTCTTTGAGTCAAACAAACGTTCGTGTGTTCGCCAGTGGCATAGTTTATTCTCAAGCTATCCCTGAGAATGAAATCTGTGGATATTTTTGACTTAGAATCCGACCTCAATTTATTTTCCAAACTTTCATCAAGCTGCTTCTTGATCCCTGGTATCGCGGCATTGATTGGGATTGTAGAGATCGGGCAATGGCTTATGTCCACGGTTGGCTTTTCCGATATGGCATGATTGAATCCAAGGGGAGCCGGAAGAAATTCGGGCCCAAACTTTTTCGGAACGAAGGTGTGCGGGGTAAGCTTCGTCCTGTAGGAATATTGCATAGGTGAATCAATCACAAGGCCAAAATCATCGATGAGGCTGGTATCTAGTTCGGGGTGAAAGTATTTGTATGCTCTCTCAATAACGTCCAGCTTAAAGTGAAGTTGATCTTCATACGAGATCATTTGAAATTGGCACCCGCTGCACAGGTCAAAGTGTTCACATACAATGAGTCGATCATTTCTCCGAACCAGTTTCTTGGAATTCTTTGAAACACTGATAAGCTCTGCCTCCGCATAATAATCGTGGTGCCTTTTAAGAAATACTGCAGCGATGTCTCCTGGGGCCGATTTCGGTAGTTTTACCACCGTTTTTACATCTGGATCAGTGCACACATCATCATATTCACTCCTGGGTATTAGACCTAAACCTTCTCCCTCAGACGTGAGTGACACAATACGGACGCCGCCTATCTTCACTGGCTTCCTTTCTTTAGCATAAAGAAACTTGTGAATCAAATGTTCAGGGATGCGGACTTGCTCTAGAGTGATTTGTGCACGGCTTAAATATGAGCCTATATCTTTGTGAAGAACATTATCGCGGGAAGTGAGGTCAGATGTTCCCCGTTTAGTCTTATTCTTTAGTATAGACTTCAATGAAAGACTGGCATAGCCACGTCGATAATCATGTCTTGTCGCGCTTTTTAGAGAAACGATGCTCCGGACAGACATTGCCAATCGCAGACCCGTGATTGCAAGATCATCGCGCTTCGCTGATGGCATCTTGTCTTGCGGCGAGAATACCTGTATGACGGATGAGTTTAAGCACGTGCGAGGAGTGTATCGATTTGGTTTTGCAATTCACATGAAAGCTTCTAAGTGCTTACGTCGACGCTGACGCAGGCTCCTCACTTTGCGCCACGATCTCATGAGGTTGGTCACTGTAATTTCTTAAGTCAAGTGAAATAGTGCGTGAGCTATTCTCCCTTTGTTCTCTGTAGATTCCGATCAAAGCATCTGAGTTCTCAAACAAAGAGCTTTTCAAAGAGATAACAATGAATTGAAACCCGGGCCCAGCATGTCTTTTGATGTAGCTGGCTATTTTATCGACATTCAGGTTGTCTAATGCCGCGTCGATTTCATCCAAAACGAAAAAGGGAGATGGCTGAAACGAATGTATGGCGAAAAGGAGCGACAAAGCCGCCATAGTTTTTTCTCCCCCTGAGAGTAACTCCATATCACGGAACCTCTTCATGGGTGGCATGGCATGATATCTGATACCCGCAGCGTAGGGCTCATCTTCGTCTTCCAAAGTCAAATAAGCAGATCCGCCAAGAGGGGATGACTTCGACTTCGTGAGCTCTTTATACACACTGTCAATGTTATCAGCTATGTGAGTGAAAGCTTTCATAAAACGCTCCGTTCTTAGAGCTTTCACCTCGTTGAACTTTGTGGTCGAACGTTTTTCATCTTGCCTTGCCTTAGTGAACTCTCTGTCGAAATCCTTTATTCTCTGATCAACCTCTTTAAGTCTCTCCATTGCCTTAGTATTTGGAGTTAAGACTTCAAGCTCCTTTTGAACGTTGTCAAGCTTGACGCTGATACCAGCCTCAACCTTGGGTGAGAAACTATCCTGGAGTTTCAATTCGAGTAAGCCGTAGTCAACGTGAATCAGATAGGCCTTCTCAGAGACATTCTCTGATTCATCGTCAAAAGAAATTGACTCCAAGAATCCTTCCTCCAATGGAAGATCCACACTTTCAATTTTGCAATTTTTGAGCATGTTGATTCTTTCTGTGTCTACCTTTAAGAGAAATTCTTTGGTATTTGTCAACTCTTCCGTAAGGCTTTTGATCTCGAGCTTTTGCTCTTTCATGTTGTCTTCCAATTCTTTGCTGTTTTTTATGAGTGCGTTGAGGGACGAATTTTGGCTTTCGGATTCTTTGACAATCTCGTCAAGACTCTTTTCCAATTCTTGCAAATTCTGTGTTTGTTCAAGAAGAGAATCGCTCACCTGCTGCAACTCTGTCTCAAATTGCGAACGAGAGGCTTTCAAACGCTCAATTCTGACCTCTATATCGTGTATGCTGTCAACTTGGAAAGATAATCGATTCTTGCAGGCCGAAATTGCTCTTTGCAATTCTGCTCTCTTCCTTGCACGAGCCCTCATTGCGGTCCCCAAGAAAAACTCATACTGGCTGATACTTTCAAGATTGTATTTTTGACAAAAGCTGGAATAAACCTTCTCCTGAAGTTCTTGAATGTCACTTTGAAGCTTCTGCAATTGATTATCGATCTTTGTTAAGGCACCTTGCGTACTCATTTCTTTTTTTTCGAGGTCGAAAATCACCTCTTTTTGGAACGAGACTTCGAGGTTTCTTTCGGTTATTTCCCTCTCAAGGCTTGCAATTTTGCTTTTCACTTTTGGCAACTCCTCATCAATAAGACGAATCTCATCAACAATATCGTTCAAATAGATAGCGCTTGGCTTTTCTGATTGAATCCTGGTGAGACCTTCCACGAGCTCGTCTTTTTCTCGCGTCAATCTCAGCCATTCCTGTTTACTCCAAACAAGAGCATTTCCGGTTGTTTGCTGTTGTTGGCCTCCCGACATGAGGCCGGAAGTATGTATCACAGAGCCATCTAGTGCCACCATCTTGTTGTCTATGCGATGTGACAGGTTCCATTTCAACTCACGGGCAATGTCTAGGTCATCGACAATGATGGTATTGCCTAAAGCAAATTGCACGGCTCTTTCGAGAGACTGGTCATCGTACTTGACAATATCAAGAGCAGGCCGAGCAGCTTCATCGAGAGTCCTAAGATAGTTCAAGTTGATCTGGTCGGTAACAACTGAATCCAAGGGGATGAAGGACGCTGTACCAGCACGGCGCTCTTTTAATATTTCAATGCATTTATAAGCCACAGCGGTACTCTCAACAACAATCGAATCAAAATTGCGCCCAAGAGCTGTCTGAAGAGCATTGTCATACTTTTGCTGTGAGCATCTGACAAGTTCATACATAAGTCCCTTAATCGAACCGTCTTTAAGAAGGTTTCGTAGCATTGAAACATTATCGCGAAGCTTCTTTTGCTTGTTGGACTCGTTTTGTTGAGAAGAAAGCTCGTCCAAGCGTGCAGAGATCTGGCTTATTTTCGAGCTTAGCTCGAGCTCGAGAAACGATGACTCTTTCATTCTTCGAGACAAATCTTCCTTCTCTTTAATTTTCATGGCCTTTTCGCCCATGAGATCATGAAGCCTCGAGTTTACTTGTGAGAGGTTTGATTGATAGTTGTTGCGGATGGTACCTTCAAGCTCTGAGATCCGCAAGAGAGCGCCATTTTTCTGTTCTTCGTGGTTCTTAAGGGAGGACACAAGGGAATCCCTGTCGCTGCTCAACATAGTGTGCTTCTCCAACATAGAAGATCCTGAATTTGCCAAAAATTCCTTATGCAAGGTATCGTATTCTGCAACTCCTTCAGGGGGGATATTGATGCGGTCAGAGGATTCCTGCACTTCTTTCTCGAACTGTGACAACTCCGATTCCACCTTCACTAACTGCTGTTCTTCCGAGCTTTTCAAGTCATGAAGATTCTCTAAATCATGTTGTAGATCTGATATTTTTGACAGGGCCAGTACGATGCTGGTTTCCAAAGATTTCTTGCTGGATGTGATTGGGAGAATGGCTCTCCTGAGCGCCTCCGCGGAGGTGGCTTTCTCGGTCTTTAGAGATTCGAGCTTTTTGTGGGCAAGAGTTGCTCTCGAAACTTCGGCAACAGTCGATTTGAGAGCTGAGACTTGAGCTGAATGATTTGATTTCACCTCATAAAGCTTATCAGATATTCTTCTAGAATCTGCTAGAAGCATATAATGGCGCTTTTGATTATGGAAAATCCGATAGAGATGGAGGACTTTGATAAGAGTGTATTTTTCGTTCAACTTCGACTCGAACAAGTCTCTTTCGCGCATTTGCTCTTTATATTGTTTAGACTCAGAGTTCAAGGTTCTTTTACGAGAAAAAACTTGAGTTGCAAATTCGTGAGTACGTTCCAGATCTTCCTTAAGCTGCTCGTACTCAGCAGCATACTCAATGGAGCCACTGATTGTCTCAATCAACTTAGATAACTCCTTTGCCGACTGGGAGGCGACGTTTTCGATGTCTCCCTGGAACACCAAGAAATTGCGAGCCTTGACCAAAATGTTTTCCGCTCTGAGCGCCATAGTGTATTGCAAAGCGGTGACGTTTTTGTCGTTAATCTTATAGTCTGAGCTTCCGTTGGTGTTAATTACACGTTTAAGCGTGAGCAAGTCGCCCGAGTCTTTCTCGTAAAGGGCACATACATAAGCAGACGTCGCTTGAGAAGCTAGCGGCAAAGAGCCCTGTGCGTCAATACGGCCGCGGTAAATGAGATCCTTGAGTTGATGTGACCTGAGGTGGGACGACTGTACCCCCAACACGAACGAGATGGCATCCATCATGTTGGATTTCCCAGCACCATTGGGGCCTATGATGGACGTGAACGACGCGTCTCCAAACCCGATCTTCGCCGTGCCTTTGTAAGACTTGAAATTGTGAAGCTCGAGTCCAACGAGACGACCCATCTGACGAAGAGTGTGTGCAGAGATATAGTGTGGTGATTCGGTGATCTGAATGTGTGATGTGGTGTTCACTGGACGATTATCAAACTGATGGAGAGGGCGTCTCGAGTGAGATTATGTTGGAGAAAAGCGCGTTTGGGGTCTGGGTCGGTGTGCGCGTCTCAGTTAAGCGGGGTCTAGCGAGAGGCTGGGCCAGAATGGCTAATTAGAGAGCTCACGACTATCCCCCGGAGGAAGCATAAAGATACAAAAGCGGGAAAAAATATCGTGGAAAACAGGGAAGGATCTCATGTGGTCTGCTGACCCGATTTTGGTAATCAAGGGCTCAAGGATTCCAAGTGATTATGGTTTTGCTAATGAGAGATAAACTGGCCTGCAACCAGTGTCCTGCTAAACAACTAACGAGCCGCCCACACACTGAAAAAAGGAGTCCGTGCTGAAAACACGCTTGCTCTCGGAGTCATCAGAAAACTCAAGGCGCAGAACCAGAGACAAACCTGAATGTCCATTCTGGTAGACCTGGCGGCCTCGTGCAATCTTTTTCTGTGCTCAACTTGCTTGATATTGAGGCTGGCGGTCTACTTTTGGAGCCGCACCGGGCTCCCTCCTTGTTGGAGAACACTGAGCATGTCTGGAGCACACTTAACTTTTTATGTGAAAGCCACAGAGGCAGCAACAACAGCGCTAATCTGGGCTTGCCAGAACCAAGCCCTTGATATTTCGGAGAAATTACTGGAACAGAGAACTCCCAGGGGTTCGTTTATTCAGAGTCCCCACGCACTGCTATTTTGGGCCGCGCTTATTTCCAATTCTGGACACGCGAGAGAAAAGCCGTGTGCACCTAAGGGCCGAGCCAGCGTGCCACACTGCAGCATCTCATGCATATCATGTGACCCAGATTCTTGTCGGCTCCAACATCGTTCGGATTGGACTAACGTCGTATATTTGCCCCTGATTCTCGGCACAAACGAGCTATTGGTAAATTATGGAAAAGTCCCCGCTTCTCGGTGAGACGTCCGGCGCAGAGCCTAGGTCTACCTGGAAACACCTCTTGGCCAAAACACTCTCCAAGCCACTTCAGTGTCTCTCGCAACAGACGCTTTTTGATGACGAATTGGCTTCCTCTACAGATCTTCGGTCTGATTCTGACTCTCAAATTGAGTCTTTAATTGCCATGGAACAGCCCCTGGACAGAGAGCCACTTTTAGAGTTGCCCTTCTCGAACCAGAAGGTGAAGAGCTCACTTTCCGTAGAAGAGAAGCTCACGAAAATACGGGAATTGATGAAATCACATGGCGTGTCGGTATACCTCGTGCCCAGCGAAGACGAGCACCAGTCTGAGGAAACGGCTTTGGCCGACAAGAGACGCGAGTTCATCTCGGGGTTCACGGGCTCTGCCGGGCTCTGTGTGATCACTCTTGATGATGCCGATGAATTGACTGGCGAAGCTGCTTTGTCCACTGACGGGAGGTATTTCTTACAAGCGGAAAAACAGCTTGACTCGCGCTTTTGGCGCTTGCTCAAGCAAGGCGTGAGAGGATATCCATCATGGCAAGACTTTGCGCTTTCAAAAGCGTCTCAAAGTAAATTCTCTTCTGTCATTTCTTGTGATCCAAAACTTTTGAGTCTTCAAGTGGGCGAGTACCTCACACTGGCTCTGGCCGAGCATGGTGTAAAGTTTAAGCCGATTATAGATGTGAACTTTGTGGATGCTGTTTGGGGAAAAGAAAAGCCGCACAGGTCTCTGGAACCAGTATACGCTTTGTCCCTTGAATACTCTGGCCAAACAAGCTCAGCGAAAATCTCAAGATTGCGTGCTCAGCTCCGGGAACTTAAAGCTTCTCATTTGATCATAACAGCCTTGGATGACATCGGATGGATATTCAATTTGAGAGCAGATAAAGACATTCCCTTTTCTCCATTTTTCTTCAGTTATGTGATTGTCACTCAAGATCAAGTGTATCTTTACGCCAACGAAAAAAAATTGGTCGATGTTAAGGAGCACCTCTCGGAAGTCAATGGCCTAGTCTTGAAAGACTACGACTCTTTCTACTCTGACTTAGGTCTCTTGAAGGCTACGGTGACAGATCCAAACGTGAAAGTTGTTGTGCCCGACAAAAGCGCTTGTAATTTTGCTCTCGTTGACTCAATTCCTGAGTCTGTTGCTAAGCAGAATGCTATTTATCTGTCCATCGTGTCTGTTATCAAACTTTTCAAAAATCCGACAGAGTTATATAATGCCAGCGTGGCTCAGACAAAAGATTCACTAGCTTTCATAGTATTCTCGGCCTGGCTAGAACATCAGCTTGTTCATAAGGGCAAGAGGATCCTGGAGTATGAAGCAGCACAAAAAATCTATTCCATTCGCTCCAAACTTCCCAATTTCAAGGGTTTGTCGTACGAAACAATTTCTTCGACGGGGCCCAATGCGGCCATTATCCACTATGCACCCTCGAAAACGGAGAACTCTATCATAGATCCCAAAATGCCTTATCTTTTGGACTCGGGTGGGCACTACCTTGAGGGTACTACGGATATCACTCGCACGTATAAATTTGGAAATGAGGGTTTGACGGACGAATATAAAAAGTATTACACTTTAGTCTTGAAGGGCCACTTGGCCGTTGCGATGGCAAAATTCCCCGCAGGGTCAAAAACCACAGGAACTGTGCTTGACTCTTATGCCAGACAAGCTTTGTGGAATGAAGGATTGGACTTCAACCATGGCACTGGACATGGAGTGGGCAGCTTTGGGAATGTGCACGAAGGGCCATTGTTTATACTGACCACCGCCGGAGGTGTGAGTACAAGTGATTATTTCAAAAAGGGTGCAATTGTGACCGACGAGCCTGGCTTCTACATCGACGGAGAGTGTGGCTTCCGTGTTGAAAGTGAGCTTGAAGTTACAGATTGTGGCTCATCTTTTGGCAGGACACGAAATGGGGATAAGTACCTCGGGTTCAAATACTTGACCAAAGTTCCCTTTTGTTTGAAACTCATTGATAAAAAGTATTTGACCCCCATCGAAATCAAATGGATCAATGATTTCAATGCAACTTTGAGACAAGAACTCTCGTCGAGATTGTTGGCGATGGGAGAAAGAAGAGCGTATGGATGGTTGCTCAAAGAGACGCATCCAATTTGATATCATCAGATGATCTTCACGAAGAAACTGTGTATTAATACAAAATAAAGAATTGAACAAACCCGGACTCTAGTTCAGCCTGAATGACGTTGAATAAAGCGTGGGAAAGCCGAGACTATTGGCCTTGTTTGCGGTTTTGGAGAAGACTGGTCTTTGAAGACTCCCGGCCTTTTTCAAACCACTTGCCCCAGGAAACTTACTCGAGTCGTTTCCGAGTTTGTTGGATATAAACGGTGAAGCGATCTTGGGAATTGGCTCCACAAATTCTCTTCTTGACGTGTCCATTTTGAGAAGCTCGGGATCCGTGACGATGCCCAGCCCTGTTGGCTTGTTATACAGAGGCATTTTCAAGCTGCTGGTACTGCTCCACGGGGAAGACGACGCCATCAGCGTTCTGAAACGATCATTCTCGGCTTCGACTCCACCCATCGTATTCGAGTCTTCTGTCTTTAGTCTTTTATACTGCGAGTTCGAAAAATCGAGACCGAAGCGTTTTTGGGATTGCCGCAAAGCTTCGAGAGTTGACATTGCTGGAGAGATTTCCGATCCTGACAAAGAGCTAGTGGCGTTCAAAGCAGAGAACTTTCGTAAAATCTCCTCTCTGGTCAATTCCTGAGCGTTACTTGTCTTAGAATGATGGTCTTCGGGTTTAACGAGAAAACAAAATCTCCTGGAGGCACCAGATTTCAAACTATGATCGAAGATTGAGTTCAAGATCAGTGATATTGCATTCACGACGACCGGGACGTCCGATATTCCGGACATTTTGGCGCACGAAGAAGCGACAACCGCAGTTGTGCCACATATTGCCATAAGAACTGCCTTTGGATCCTCGTCATAACCGCATTCCGAGATCAAGTTGAAAGACTCTGTAAGCCTCTTTACGAGAAGCGGGTCCTCGGAAGGAGAGTCTTCTGAAGCAGGTGGGCTTTCTGCTTTCACTTCGTCCTTCTTCTGTCTATTGATACGGCGCGTTCGTCTCTTGACGTATTCTTTTTCTATCCACGCCAGCTTTTCGTCAGAGGAACTTTCACCAAATTTGAGCGCTGCTCTTTTGAGCACCCGACACCTTAAATCATTATCCTTGTTTCTTTCAGCGTTTTCCTCCCTCCACTTCTTTTTCCTCTCTCTGTTTCCCTCCCTCACACGAATTTTGTATTCGCTAGAATCCATTTCTGGCTTCACCCCGGCTATAGCCATACGGAGACGTGGAAGATCCAAGTTAGAAATTGCCGCAAACGCAGTATCGTAGTATTGTGGTATGTCTTCTTTGCCCTTCTTCATGAATTGCTCGTCCGGTGAATCTTCGGCCGATTCATAGAGATTGGTTTTCTTATTGCAAGGTTCTATCGACTCCAAGATATTGTTTACCAAAGTCAGTGCCCTCATTCGACTTTCATTCCCGGTCATGTCATGCAAATAGCGTTTTGCTTCTTGCAAATTGGCGGTGAAAAAGCTCTTATCATCCGAAGAGTTCTTGATGTTTTTTATCAACTCTTGAGCCCCCTTGTTGAAGCTATTGGGGAAATTTTTATTGTGCATTAAAGCATTTGTCATTTGCCTGATTACCAGCATCAAATTTGAGGAATGAGTCCCTGATTGAATGTGTTGCGATAGAGACGATAAAACATTCGATAGTTGTGGGTGATTTTGAGAAGAGGGGTGAATCAATTCTCGTGAATTTGTTTTGATTGAGTCTTCTAAGGATCTGATTGATGAGTAATCCCTATGAGATTGTGTACTCATATTCGAGCGATGCAATGCCAAAGTCTGTGCAATGGAGAGGGGCTTTTTGCTCCCAGAAGTCTTCTTCTCAACGTGGGGTTGAGAGACAGTATTCGCATCTTCCTTTTTGTCGGAAATGTTTTTGTTGGATAAAGCAGCAATCGCTGTAGCCGAGGACAACGTGTCAGCTTGGTCTCGGTCAGTGCCTTGAAACACTTGGATTTCCAGTTCTTTAGACGCATCCAAAGATGTTAGAAGCTCTTGAGAATTTTGCATTGCCATATTAAACGCATTTTGAAGAATTTCGTTCATCTGCAATTGCTCTAAGTCCAGATCCTTTTCGGATGAGACATGGGTTTGGCTTGTCAAGTGAGTATTCCCTGCGGGAAAGGCGCTTTTGACTGCGTTTGCTACAGCTGCTTTCAAAGCCGCATCCATGTCCAGTGTTGAATCATCCTTTTGATTCTCTGTTTGAGAGAGCACGACATTCTTCTCACCCAAGGACGAAACTGCGGTTCCGTAGACAGCTTGTTTGATAGATTCGGGTGTATGAACTTGATTGCTGATTTCAGACGCCAAATCGCATATGACGTCTTTTGAAATGGATGACAGCTCTGATTGGCTTGAGGAGGCGTTGCCTTCTGAGTCGTCCATTTGCAGGACCACACTTTGCGCCATGTCACCAACATCAACGGCGACATGATCAGTTTTGTGTTCGCTTGTCGTATGACTCAGTTTTCTTTCCTTCTCGTTGGCTTTTGAGTTGGATATTGGATATTTCGATCCAGCCGGCTGTTCTTCTTCGGGCTCTGCACCTCTTCGCGTCGTTTCACCTAGTTTAGATGTTTTTTCCTCAATGTGGTGCTCTCCAAAGCCATGCGCCAAAGATTTAAATGCTTCGCCGATTGCATCTTCGAGGTTTGTATCGTCCGTGTTCTCCTTATCTGGGCCCTGGCTTTCGGAGTGTGATGAGTCCGACTTTGAAGATGACGAAACTTGCTCGCTGCCGTTCATGCCCCCCACGAGATTCTTGAATGCGTCCCCTATAGCGCTCTCCAAATCCTCGTCATCATGGTCTGAGCCTTGATCCTTTGTGTCATCTTTGCTCGACATTGATGCCACAGGTGTGATTTTCCCTGTAAGACGCGACACATCGTCACTGGTGTGGCCAGCAAATTCAAGTGATATGTCGTGTTGGGTGCTTGACCTGTCTGTCTCCGGTAGCTCTAGAGAGCCCTGGTGGGCCGATCTATTTTCTGGGGGATGGCTTGAAGACAATTCCTCAGTAGAATCGACCACAAATCTGGGACCTGAGGTTTCCTCTATTTTGGGAGCCCACTGAGCCGATTCTAATGAAGGCAGGCCGCCCTGTGGGATCTTGCTTGATTCAACGTGACTGCCATGAGTTTCGCTGCCGACCATACTTCTGCCGTCTTCTGCAGAGTGTTGATCCACAATCTGCTCGTTTGATGATGGCTTCACCTTGTCCCCTCGAAAAGAACCACAGCTCACGTCAACGTTCTCGCCGGCACCAGAAAAAGCTTCATCTGCTTGCTGTAAAGAGTCATCTTTTCCTGCGATTTCTCCTTTCGATAAAGACGTGAACAATTTCCCCACGACATTCTCTAGATCCATTTCCAGTGCGACGTTCAGCTCCCCGAGATCCTCGGGACTGTCGTGAATGTTGCCATCAGACTTTGGTTTCTGCTGAGTCCCATACGTGTCCAGTGTGTCGTCCCCAGTGTTGTGTTCATGATGATGTTCACTGGGCCTGCCTCCTTCCTCGCTGCCAAACATGGCGAATTGTTTGAAGGCGTCGCCAATGGCAGTTTCTAGAGCTAAGTCATCATCTGGGTCGGTGATAGCATCGTCGCTGTGTCCATTTTCGAGATCGCCATGACCGTCCCTGAACGCTGAGTGTTCCTGCTCTTTGTGCTGTTGCAGATGTAGATCATCGTGTGATGCCATGGCGGGGTAATGGGGGTGAATATGTATGAGTAAGTCACAAGGTTGATGTGACTGTTTTTTTTCGGGAAAGCGTGGTGAGGGTTTCTCGATGAGACACCGGGGCCCGATTCGCTTGCGTTGGTTTTATGTGCAGGCGTGTCGCTTTCTCTGGTTTGCCTCAGATCTTGCCACCAAGGAAAAGCGGCAAAGCCGCGAGTTTTAGGGGGGCTCATGAACCAAAGGCATTTTGCTTCTTACGACCCTATGTTTTCTCTGGCTTAGTCCTGTCCGCATAGCTCTCTGATCCACTGATTTTGGGTGTGCCTGAGCTGTTCATCTGTGGTGGTCCTTCATCGCGAGGGGTCACGTGCCGGAGGGGGCTCCCCAGTGTGTGGCACTGTGTGAGGGCAAGTCCGTATGGGTGCGAAAAAGTGTCAGACAAGTGTACGGCGACGGGGATCGATGCTGCTTGCCCCAGGGCGACGTTGCTTTCGTGAAACCCCGATACGGGAGTGAGGCAAGCGACAGGTTTGTTAACAAGTATGTCTCATGGAGCTGCCCCCGCAAGGAGCGGCGGAGGCGGGAGACGTGTGTAGTGCAGGAGGCAACAAGCGTGCTGATTCGGTGACGGGACGATGCGCTGGCCTTCACGGGAGGTTCGGAATGCAGCTGTGAATTCGTTTCTCATTTTGTAGGATCACGGTAGTTCGGGACCCAGCTCTTCCGTTCTTGGCCCACTTTTTAGACGGGAAAACAGAGAATTGTTGTCCGCAAACGACGCTCAGGACACGCAGTGTCAGATGGTGGCCTTCTGGAGTGACCTGCGTCCCAATCACGATCAGCGACCATATAACTGTCGATTTTCGTGTCGTTAAGCATGAACGATGCCAGCACTAGCCACGCGTCATGGCCGACCGCAAGCGTAAACCTTGCGATTGGAAACAGCATGTGGAATCAATCCACGGCATCCTCGAGGGCCTTGTGCTGTCAGTGTCTACTCTTCTCGTTTTCTTCTTATAGTAGACTTCCTCGAATAGCTTCGGTGAGCCCCCGTGTTTGCTGGTTGCACGGGGGTGCCGTACGCTTACAACAGACTGAGGCTAGGCACTGCGAAGAGGAGTTCCGGCCGTTTTCAAGCAGCCTGATGTTCTACTTCGTGTTTTCGGTCACTTCCAGCATCGTTTCCGTACCGCAGCTAGCCGCTTTGTCGTTTCCGAGACCACATTGTTCGAGAGCATCAGTTCTCGCTCAAAGCCTGTGGTGAGATGTATGGTTCCGTATGCATTTCGATCGGTTAGTTGGCACGCGAGTCTTCAACGAGATTCAGATCGCAGGGAAGTATGTACGACGCAATATTCGACGTTTGGGCCGGGCCCGCGTGCCTGCTCGCCTACGCCCACTCCCGCTCTCGGGAGAGCTGAGTGCTCTTCCTCGCTTCTTGATTCCTGACCAGTCCGCATGTGATGAGTACAGTCTTACATGGTGCCCACGTTTCAACACAGCTCGCCGGGCTCCTCGCAGGTTTTCGCTCCGGCCCCCTGTGTGGCGGCGACAGTCTCGTGTGTTGTGGACCTTGGCCTAAGAAGAATGAAGACGATACGAAGTAGTTTACCACGAATGGTGAAGTCACGCACAGGCGGAAGCTGCACAACCCACAAGGCCCTGGTGCCAGTCTGCCCAAGCGCACCCCGTCTCGAGAACACATCCTAAGAATTCCTCGAGATGGCGCAAGCCCAGACATTTCAAGTGATTACTCTCTACGCTCTCGCTGCTGGCCAAGAAGGAAGCCAACAATGGGTTGGAGCCTGCCTCCCCTGTTCTGGAGAGTGATGAGAGCGTGTACGTGGTGGTGCGCCCCCAGCAGGCCCGCACGCAACGCTAGCCACGTCCCCCACTGCCAATCTGGCCCCAGCAGTTTCCTCTCCCTTCGGCAATACTTAATTCCTTTGGAAAGAGACGGTCTTTCGAATACGGCCAGAGCTTTGCATCGAAAAAAAGCGGAGACCCCAAAACAACCGGCGCCCCTCCGTTCTCCCGTAGCAGGTCTGTGCTCAGTCCGGGTTTCCTATATGACAGACCTCGCTACCGTTTCTTTGTCTTTCGGGCGCTCTTAAATCTCTGGCACCGGACCCAGTCTGCAGTCAACTTCTCGCCACAAGATTATTCTCCACAGTCAGCCAAAAAAAGAAGACTGACAAAAACTCCGGATACAAAGATCATGAAGATCAGATTCAGAGACTTGAAAAAGCAGACCGTAGAGATCGACGCAGAACCCTCCGACACGGTATGTTGAAAAAGCGACTAAGCTTCAAAATTCTCACACCGAAAGCTACCGTCCACCGCACACCGAAGCCCATCATTTCATGGAGTCAGACTGTTCCCGTAGCTTCTCCGCCAACGTCAACCTCGACACTCGAATTGAAACAACGTTTACTAACACTCGCAGGTCCTTGCTACTAAGGAGAAGGTCGCCGCTCTCAAGGAAGTGGAGTCCTCTCAGTTGAAGTTTGTCTACTCGGGCAAAGTGCTTCAGGATGAGAAGTTGTTGCTGGACTTCAAGATCAAGGATGGCGACTCCGTGATCACCATGGTATCTAAGAAGAAAGCTGCCACCCCTGTTCCTGCGGCTGAAGCCGCCCCTGCCGCTGAGTCGTCCACACCAAACTCCACAGAGGCTTCCACGGTGACTGGAACTACTGCTTCAGCACCCAGTGCGGCCGAGGATTCTGGATCCGGTGAAACTCCATCAAACACAACGTCTGACTTTTCTGCTGGTCTGGAACGAGAAGCTGCCATCCAAAATATGATGGAGATGGGCTACGAGAGGCCTGACATCGAGCGTGCGTTGCGGGCTGCGTTCAATAATCCACATAGAGCCGTCGAGTACTTGCTCACGGGAATCCCCGAAACCTTGCAGGCTCCTCAAGCTCCATCTGCCGTGGCAGATTCCGAAGGCCCAAATGACACTACTGCGGGACTGGCTGGCGATGAAATTGCAGCTACAGAGGGCGAACACGAAAACTTGTTTGACGCTGCCGCGGCTGCTTCTACAGAGGAAGGCGAGCGCGACCAAGGCTTGGGTATGAGCGAAGAAAACCAACTCTCTTTGCTTCGGGAAGCTATTCAAAGCAACCCAGAGTTGATCCAGCCTTTGCTTGAGCGTATGGCAGCCGCTGACCCACAGGCTGCAGCTTTAATTGAACAGGATCCAGAAGGTTTTGTCCAAAGATTCTTGGAGGGTGATCTCGGTATGGAGCTTGATGAGGGTGACGCTGGAGAGGACCAGGAAGGCGTTGTCCGTGTCGAATTGACCGAGCAAGACCAGCAGGCAATCGCCCGTTTGTGTGAGTTGGGATTTGAGCGTAACTTGGTCATCCAGGTCTACATGGCATGTGATAAGAACGAAGAGATCACCGCTGACATATTGTTCCGTGATACATAGCGGAATTTTGTACAAGAAGCGATTAGGATATGACTCTGAGTGGGAGAAAGAAGTGTGTCATTGTATACTAAAGAAAAATGCATCAAAAAGGCTAATCACGTGCCTCGTGTGTGATCAGTGCTTGCGAGTATTATTCATTTGCAAGCGTAGTGATGGTGGTGAATTGTTCTCTTTCTGACTCTGGAATTGGCTCGTTGCCTGGTCTGATGACTAGCCTCGTTTCCAACCCAGCAGCATGCGCAGCCTTGATTTCGTGGATGTTATCTGAGTAGAAAATGATTTCCTCTGGGGAGACACCAATAGACGAAGCAATGCTCCTGTAAGACAGCAGGTCTTGCTTGAATCCCGAGGTTGTGATGTCGAAGTAGCCAGCGAGCCTTGGCGTGAGATCCGCCAGCTCCCCGTCTACATCTACGTGGGAGAACAAGAGCTTCTGCGCATCAACGCTGCCCGACGAATAAATGTATGTTGACGAGGATCTGTGGAGGAAGTCTATGGCGTCCGGGTATATTGGTGCCCTCAACTCGCCTCTGGCATAGCCCAACTTCCACACTTTCCCTTGGAAAGCTTTGAGAACAGGGTCTTTGATGTCGTTGGAGACCAAATGGGAGATGTGGTTCTGCAAGTTCTGCTCAGACTGTCTGGCTCTCTCTGGGAAGCCGCTCAAAATGCTCGAGAAGTCGTCTTGGTCGGGTGTTATGGGGTACTGGACCTTGAAGATCGCAGAAGGATACGCTTCAAGGAAGTAAGGGTAGAGCGTGTCCTTGACGAACGAGATGGAGCACACTGTACCCTCTATGTCAAGAAGAGCCACCATTGCACGAGGAACTGGACGAACAAAATGGGCCAAAAACAGTAAAAAATTCCTTCGAAAGTCTCACGAGTCTCAAGCAGCAGAACTGGAGGGTAGGCCGAGAAATCTAGCTTATTTGGTGGGAATTGTCCTTGGACCTGGATTGGTGGAATGGAGGCTCAGAGCACAGCCAGCACGTGCGCTCGTGGGGCCACTGATGGAGGTTCGGAGTGGCTCGCACTGCGTCTGGCCCGGAGCGAGCCACAGCTTCACCGAGACCAAATGATCAAACGAACCCTCGGACACCCGAATTTTTACCGTGAGGCCGGAATTCCTGAATCCAGACTTTCGTGATGAAGGAGAGGTTCCCAGCGCCGCGTCGAGCGCAACTTTCTGCGTGCTCTTTCGTGTGAGTTGGTGACCACTACCCTGCCCAGGTGCGTGCTTGGTTCCGTGTTGCGAAACACATGTTCATTATTTTTTTCCGTTTTCCTGTTGAGCTCCCGCTTCTGCCGTTTTCGTCTGTGCTCCGAGCACGGGTGCTTCCTCCGTTTTTCAGACCTCTTTCTTCCCCGTGAACGTAATATTTCTTGGCGCAAAGCTGATTCTGGGGCTCTCAATTTTGCTCTGGGGCTGCGTCCAAAGCCGGAACTCACAAACAGCGTGGCACATATATACAAAAGCGCAGAAAAGAAATAGAAAAGAAATAGAAAAAGCCAGACCGCCAAAAACCAATCAGCGCCGAGCGCGGCACAATCGTCTGCCAGGCGTCTTTTCCCTGTTTTCATCGGGTAACAGTCTCTGGCTCGGCACAGCTTCGGTGGGCTTGCTGCGGCTGACTTGGGCTCGCGCAGTGACACACTGTCTCGGAAGCTGTTGCCCACAGATCTCGTTCATCTAGCGGGAAACGTTGTAATTTTCCCTGGAGACAGTATGAGAGTGGTCACACCTTTGGGCTGCCAAAGGGCTCCAAAAACCGTAAATCTTCGCCGGAATCTGCCCCTCTTTTGCGGCGTCGTTGCTTCACCGGCCGTTGCGCTCGTCTCGCTAGTCTTGCCGCAAATTGGCTAGGGCAAACACACACCGAAAAATACACAAGAAAGGATTACTCCAAAAGAACTCTCGGTTTGGCACAGGCCTCCGCTCCCGTAAATCCGAATCTTCCCCCAAAAGCACCGCCAGCTGGCTGACTTCCACCGGCATCCGGCTGCAGCCCAACGTGCTGGGCCACCTTCACACGACCTGGTTATCTCCTGCACTGTGAGTCCATGCACATTCCCAGTAAGCGTCTCTACCGATTCATAACCCAGCTGATAAATACTCCCGTCCGCCACCCGGATACTACCAGGGAACAACACGCGGCCAAACTCGCTCCTTGCTTGATTCACTTTCCTCAGAATCCATCAGCCGTATCCCATCATCTGTGCCTCCTGCATCGCTCTTTTCAGACTTCTAGTCTCGCCAATTGCGTTATCTGAACCTGGCGATTGCTCTCTCTTTGCTTCCACCACAGCACGATGAGCTTGTCCTTTGATGATGAGGACTACATAAACGAGGACCACATTCATTCTTTTGCCAAGGCTCTTGCGTGGGAGGAAGAGCTGGACGACGCCCAAAGCGGGTATTTAACGGGGTTGAGCCTGCCAGGAGTCCAGGGCGACTCTGCGGTGAAGCAAAACGCCCAAGCGCTTAATCAAGAGGACCTACAGCTAAACCTGGCGATGCTCTCTCCAATCCCGAACAGCCCCCAGCAGAGTCCGAGCGCTTCCTCGCCTCTGCCGTCACAATTGTCACCATCACCACTGTCCCCGAAAGAATCAAAACACAAGCCTGCCAAAATCGTCTCCAAGAGTGATTGGTTCCCCACGGGAGCCCCACAACCCAGCAGCAAGAAAAAATGCAAAGAATCAACTACAGAGAGGTTCACCAGTGAATTCAGAGTGTCTTTCTCTTACAAGATATTCCGCTGGCCCATACTATTGCTCATCACGGGCTGGGTGATGTTTCTCTGTTTTTTGTACACCTTGATCAGGGCATACGTGGCTCTTCTGGAGTTTTTTTTCACTTGGACTGGTGAACGGAAGAAGCTCAGAGACAAATTGAGACTGTCGAAGACTTACGATGAGTGGGTGAAAAACGCCAAGGCGTTGGACGAATTTTTGGGCCTCGACAAGTGGTCCGAAAACCCCAAATTTTCGTACTATGACTATCGCACCCTTCTCAAGACTATTCAGCGGCTCAAAGTTTTGAGACAACAAAACGACGTTCAGGACTTGATGGTCTTTTTGCAAGGATGTCTACGAAAGAACTTTGCGGGCATAGAGAACAGACAGCTTTATTCGCACCGGTACTATGGCACAAAAAAGGTCGTCGAGAAATACATTGTTGAGGTGGTGAAAGCAATCGACTGCGTTGCCAATTCAACTGAGGCCAAGGTTTCTTCGAAGACCAAGCGCAAGTTTTTCAGAGTCGTGCAGAAAAATTACGGCAAGACTGCCCTCTGCCTCAGTGGCGGAGCCTGTTTCGCATACACTCACTTCGGGCTAGTTAAGGCCTTACTCGATAACGATCTATTACCACGTATTATTTCAGGAACCTCAGGAGGTGGTTTGATTGCGGCGTTAGCATGTACTCGGACAGAAGATGAATTGAGGAAATTGCTTATACCCGAATTGGCACGGAAGATTACTGCATGTGAAGACCCCTGGTATGTCTGGATACCAAGGTGGTGGAGAACTGGGGCCAGGTTCGACGCTGTGGACTGGGCAAGAAAATCCAATTTTTTTACCAAAGGCTCGACTACTTTCCAAGAGGCTTATCAAATGACAGGAAGGCAGCTCAATATCTCAACGGTGCCAGCTGAGCCTCACTCTCCGGTGATTTTGTGCAACACTGTAACATCGCCCAATTGCATCATTTGGTCTTCTTTGCTCGCGTCTTCTGCTGTGCCAGGAATCTTGAACCCAGTGGTTTTGATGATGAAGGACACAAAAAACGAGGAGGCTGTCCCCTTTAGCATGGGCAATAAATGGAGAGACGGATCTCTTCGCACAGACATTCCCGTGGACGCTCTAAACACTTACTACAATGTAAATTTCTCGATTGTGTCGCAAGTGAATCCTCACATTTCTTTATTCTTCTATGCACCTAAAGGAACGGTAGGAAAGCCGGTGGCTGCCGCAAGAAGAAAAACCAGGAAACACAAGTTTGCGTCTCTTCGGGGTGGGTTCTTTGCAACTGCCAGTGAACATTTGCTAAAATTGGAAATTAAAAAATGGCTCGAAATTATCAAGTTGCTTGATCTATTCCCAAGATGGCTGGCTCAGGACTGGCTGAATGTGTTTTTGCAAAGGTTCACCGGAACTATAACTATATGGCCTCGCAACCAAATCAAGGACTTTTTGAATATTCTCGTGGATCCCGATGAGGCGCAAATGGAAGAATATCTTATGAAGGGTCAGCGGAGCATGTTTCCTCGCTTGCTATTCGTGAAGCATAGACTTAGCATCGAACGAGCCATCGAGAGGGGACGGGACTCCACGAGACCACAGGGAAGCCAAATTAGTACTCATCAAACACATATGGATTCGCAATCCCCGATAGTGTCAGACGACAACAACGTCGACGATTTCAAGATCATGAATTTAATTGGTCTGGCCGAGGATCAATACACGTCGGACACCAGTGAGGACGAGAGTGATAGTGAGATCGCGGACGAAAACGGGAAAGGGGGATTTCTCAAGGCACCTTTTGAGCACGCTTATGGAGAGAGCACGGATGAAGCGGAAGTAGATCAGCTAGCAACGGAGCTAGATGAAGAGAAACCAGGCATCGAAAAAAACCAAGGCTTGATGAGAGTCCTTCGTCCATTTTGAAAGACAACGTTCTATAAGTCAATCTTCATGGCCTTCGTTACTCTTGCATTTAACTTATTACAATCGCCAATTTCTCCTTCACTGGATATGATGGCATCCACGTACTTATACACAGACTCCATTGAAGTGGCAAGAGCGAGTCTTTCCTCTTCTTTGAAGTCAGAGAGCACCCAAGCACCCATTGAGTCCCTTGATGCCTGCACGGGTTTTGGGCCAATTCCAATTCCAAGTTTATACCCCTCAATACCCGCGGCTTGCAATTCTCGTATGGTGGACTTGATGCCGCCATGAGACTCGTTTTTCTTGAATTGCTGGAGCCTCACTTTCGGCATGATGGTCTCGAAGTCGTCATAAATCACAATCACGACGCACTGCCCAATCTTCTCGCCAGTCAAAAACTTCCGAAGCAGTTTACCAGACTCGTTCATGTAGGAGTTGGACTTGACAAAGGTGATATTGTCCATCGTTGAGGAGGAATATGCTCCTGTCTTGACAAGCTGCTTGGCACCGAGGGCCCCCATGAGGGTCCGTAGTACATAGTGGCCCACAGAATGCCTGGCCATTTTTCCGGGATTCCCGACAGAAAAAAAAACTATCTCAGGCATGGACTCGGGGATTGGCCTGGGGCAAGATGTGGGCCTTTTTCTCCAAAACCTAGAGGGGCAATGTCTCCGGAACTATGGACTTCGACTCCGTTGCCTGCGCAAACTGTGCCATCTCTACGAGTCCATTGCTTGATAAGACATCCTTACACCACGCTTTCTCCACATATAATCTCCGGCTGGTGGCACTATGTGAGCGTATTCGTAAGGCAGTTGTGATGGCCAAAGGCAAAAAAAGCAAGAAAGGAGGCACGGCCAAAAACAGCAGTGCCGCGGCGGCCAAACCGTTTCAAAGTGCACAGCAGAGCATCTCGGGGCCAATGGCTGAAGTGCTTCTGACGGCTGAGGACGAAACTGCAGAACTGACGAAAGCCAATGAAACACGTGAAGGTCTCGAACAAGTAACGAGAACTCATAGTCGTGCTTTGCTTGATGATCCGGAGAGCTCGACCCATTCTCAGGTCGCCAATGAAACTGTCGATGTTGAGGATGATACCAAGGATGGTCCTGCCCAGCCTGGCGCAGGGGCTTCCACTGCGCTGAACGAGGCAGACACTGGGAAAGAAAATGCTGAGCCTGAGCAGGGAAAATGTACGGAGAAGCCAAAGGATAGCAATGCTGAAAGAAGACTGTTCACTGGTGACGATGAAGATGACAATGACGATTTCGGTTCTTTTGACGAAGCGTCTTTTGAGGTATATGAGCCCACAGATGTGAAGCCGAGCGATTCGGGCTATCAAGCTTCACATTCCGTCGACAAAACGTACATCACGCTAGCCCAAATTCTGCGGACTTTGGACTTCATTTTTCCGGTCCCGTCTCCGAATGAATCGCTGGAGTCCGGGGCCTTGTTGAGCGAGGAGGCTTTGGCGCAGTTCCATGAACTCTCAAAGACCCCCAGACTACAGCCTCCCAACTGGACAAAACTGAAACTCAGACACAACCTTCTTCTCAAACTTGGCATTCCGATTAACTTGGACGAGCTAGTGGGCACCGGCAGTACAGGCAAGGCAAGGCCCGAGTCTCAGAGGAGGAAGTC
The DNA here is from genome assembly GCA_030573055.1 of Metschnikowia anglica. NCBI lineage: Eukaryota > Fungi > Ascomycota > Pichiomycetes > Serinales > Metschnikowiaceae > Metschnikowia > Metschnikowia anglica. Next base: position 190,741 of record JAJMCP010000019.1, read on the forward strand.
GATCTCAGAGAACGATCTTGATTGGTCCAGATTTGAAATACCGGATATCGACAGTCTAAACCTCACGCAAGAAGCTCGGCAAAAGCTCATAGGTGATTCAGCAAAAATATTGTCGAGGATCGAGACGGAAAACATGAACAACACCTCCGAGCTATACCTACAAAAATGTCTACCTCAAGATCTCGATAGCAAGCTAGCGCAGATAAAAGATAACTACAGTCAGTTGCTTATCTTGAGCAGTATATGGCGTGGGCAGCTAGAGGATCTAAAGGGAAGCCAAAATGTATTTGAGTCTGTGGTGCAAAACATGGTTGGATACAATCAGAAGATCCAAAGAAATGAATTACTAGAAAGTCTACGCCGATCAAAGACCAAACGAGGAAAGAAGACGTTTTAAAAAGCCATCTGGCACCACTCGTCATGATACCCATGGCATGTACCACAGGCATCACTTGCTGATTTTTGTGAATCGATGCTTAAAAGTTTTCTCACAAGAATGTCTGGTGACTTTGAGCTCAGGGTTGTAATTTTCAACTAGTGCATGTTGAAAAGCAGTCCCAAATCATCATTTAAGAACCCCTCATCTTCAACATGGGATTGTAGGTTCATGGTGACATATGAGCTGTCAACAAAATTGGTGAACATATCTCCAGAAGCAAGATTAATGCCACTTCTGGAAAAGGCGCCCTCCAGAAAAGGAGTTTGTGTTTCTGGAAACTCGCTCTCTTTCTTGGCGTCGACAGTCACAGTGAACGGCGACTGTACTCGAGATGGCGGCCGGCTATTCATTGCCATAGGGAACAATTGTGTAGGCTCGAAGTTCTCCAAGAACTCGTTCGCAGGTGCTTGTTTTTCGGTAACTAAAGAAATATCCGGGAAAGAGTGAGCTGAATTCGGGCTATTGGAAGTGTTCGAGTTCGTGTGTTGCATAGTCGCGTCATGGGTCTCATTGTTTCTCTTCTCGTCATTCTTTAATTTCTGTTTATATTGGCGCACAAGCTGCTCGATATCTGGGGTGTGTTTTGGCTCCTGCTCATTCACGTGATGACCATTAAACAAAGGACCATTGTCACGGTAGTTGCTTCCTCTTGGCGGCATCGAGGAACTTAATTGACCAGGGGTTGTCATTTGCTCGGATAATACTCCTCTTCCAGCATCAAATTGCTGGCTTGACTTTCTCTCCTGCATTTCTGCAATTATAGTCCCTCTTTCTATCACTTGAGCACGTTTGATTTTGTCGTTTGCGTACTTGTCAAATAACTTTAGTAAGACACCAACCACTTGCCAATATTTGCCCATCTCTTTTAGAACCCCCTTAGAAATGAACAACGAATCAGAAGCCGTCGAGGCAATGACCGGATTTGATGAGTCCACGTGATAAATAAGCATGATCAACGAGCTGAACAAAATGTACACGAACATTACGGGACAGTACTGAATGAGACCCTTGTCGAGTAGAATTTTCGACACAATCGAGATCATTCTTGCCGCTTGAAACGAAATGCCCCATGACGGATACTTGTAATTGTTTGGGTTTGTGGAGGACGATCTGGCCATGCGTAGCAAGTTGGCTCTGTGAATTAAATAGAGTCGATTGTAGTATTGCGCATTAAGTAGGCAAGCGTAGAAATGCTGTTTCGACGCATCTGTGAGCGAGAACTGCAATTCGGGAGGCAAGTTGTTAAACCAAATACCCATCAACATGTCACACCTTTGAATGACAGAAAATTTGTTGGTCCTCTTCATCAGTTCCGCTTTCACGGTGTATTGATGGCTGATGATTATACCAGTAATCTCTGCAAGCTTGACCAAATGAATAAAGTATAAAGCGTGCGTCCGATTCACGGGATATGGAGACACGATCCCTAGCTCTGTATCATTTTCGTCGAAGTCATCTAGCGTTAGCATTGGAGCATCGCTGTCTGCAAGATCAATAGCGGTTGGTCTTCCGAAAGCAATTGCCACGTTTCTGTCTTTCTCGAAAAGACACCACCAAATTCTTCTCCATATTTTCTTTTCGGAAGCACTGATGTTTGGCGAAGAGCTGATGTCTCTGTGAAACCCGAACCCTTGCGCAAGACCCACGCCAACTCTCGTCCAATAATAAGAATTACGAGTGACGTCTTCTGGGCCCTCCCAAAACGAGCCAATGAGAAGAACTGTTTGCACAATCGAGACGGGATCGCTCTCATAGTTTGTTTCATACAAAGCTTTTGCCCTGCGGAAAAAGGTTAGCGAAACTAAATCACTCAGGTTCTTGCTGTCAAATAGAAGCGGGTTCTTGGAAACACGTGAGCCACATAGCAAAACAGCTTGTAAGAGCATCAACGAAGGAGAGTCATTGGGATTTTTGAATTTTGCCATAAACTCTGTGCGGTTGATCACAGGCATGAGTGGATGCACGTGCTCGAAATACAGCTCGATCAAATCCGTCGCCAATTCTTCCGATGGTAACAAGAAGGCTCCGCGCAACTTGAGTATTTCGAGCTCCACAGAATCAAGCGGCAGATTGTCTGAATCTTCAAATAGATCCTGGCCAAGCTCAAGGTGGTTCTGCCCCACTTTCTGTGCCATAAAGCTGATGCTGGACTGGCCCACAAAGGTAACTGACGTTTTCGCAGAACCTGTCATCATTTCTCTTTTGTGCATGGATGGTCTGTTCTTGTAGCTTGAGGTCAAAGAAGGCGGAACCGAAATTTGAGAGATGTTATGTATTGGCTCAGACACCGGCACATTTGACACGCTGTTCGAAGGGTTCGAGACACAATCCGAATGCCCGCTTCCAGAAGACATCTTCTCATCGGGCACTTGGCTCGACACTACGTGACCTGACACCGCCGGAGAGCTGGTGTTTGGGCCGTTGGGGTCTGCTTGACTGACGGGAGTCTCTCTCGAGGAACCAGAGGAGACAGATTTCTTTCGCGTGAGCTTATCGTTGACCGCGGATTTCTTCTTCGTCTCAGGTAGCAAACACTCACAACCAAAAGTGATACAGTTCGTACAGGGAATATGGATTTCCGCGTCGCACCGAACCTTCCGGGCTCTGCAGACCGTGCAAGCACGAGATCCCCTGGGCCGTTTGTACTTGATCGTGTATGCCTTTGGCTTCTCTGGGCCCTTCACGAGTGAGCCTTCGCGAGGTTCTTCTTTCATTGTCAGGCAGTTTGGAGCTTGTCACGTTGAGGTCAATAGGAAATGCGGTTGCGAGCAGCCCTGCTTTGTTTTGGCTTTCTTCGCTTCGAGTTTGACTTCTCGTAGTTTTTTTTTTTTTCAATCAGCCAACTTGGTTCACGTGAGCTTCTCAGAGCGGCGATCTCGGGAACAAGAAATAAGTGGGTCCGACGGGTCAGATAACAAGTGATGAGTCGATCTTCTTCTTCAACGGGTGGGAGGGGTTCTTAGACTGGGCTTATTTATTTTCTGCTAATTGGGCAACCCCTTGTCATGCTTTTTTTTTTTCTTTGGTTCAAGTGTCCGTTTCTTGTAGAGGACTTTATTTGAGATCCTGCGTTGACAGTTGAAAAACATTGGGGGAGCCACGCAGGGTGGGGAAGGCATTATCAAGGGAGTACATGACGAAGCGCGAAAAACAGATCGAAAAAAAAAAATGAAAAGCGCGCGCGGCGCCCCAGGCTATGTGTAGCCGAGTGGCGTCGGCTCGGAAGCAGCCCACCTTAGAGTGAAATTGAATGCGAGCAAGGACCGGATCTGGGAACGGGCTGCTTGGCTCTTCGCTTTCGTTTGACCTTTTTTCGTTCGCTCTTTGGTGAATGATCGCAGATCACTTGGCTGTTCCGTGCCAACGGGGCGTTTGGGGCTTTACTCATCATGCACGCTTTCAGCTGTGCTCGCCAGATAGGAACCTTCTCAATCAACGGGGCGCCGCAGCAAGCCACATCAGCGCAGTGGAACTGCCATTTTGCGCGTTCTGTCATGGCGTATGCCCCCCACTCTACCCCACGCTGACCTGTCTGGTATACCAGGGCACTTGAGATATGGCATTCGAATCTTTTTAGTTGAGGCACTTTCCGGGACTGCTTGCGAGTTGTTCTTTTTCCGGTACAGCCGAGAAAGCGACTGCCTGAAATTCCAAAAATGACACTCGCGTATACCTGAACATTCCCTGGCGTGTATCCATATCTCTCGTGTAGAGTGGCTTTACTTGGCTGAGCCGAGGACAGAAAAACGTCAGAATTTCAGCTCTAATTTGCCCGAGCCGTCTCGAGCCACGCCCTTATTCGCTGTCCCAGCGTGAAACCGGCCTTCTGGATTGCTTGGGATCATACGCGCTGGCGGTCGTGGGGCTTCGTCGTCAGCGTAGCTGCCGTGTCCCGCCGTAAACTCAAAGCCGCCACACAGCAGCTGTTTTGCACTGAGAGAGACCAACGGCGGCTCGTGGGAAGAAAGAATGGTTGCGTGGAGAACCCAGAACCTCCCCGAAGCCTGCCGCAGAAACGTCCCTGCGAAAGCATTCATCGGCTCTGCCCGTGTAATACTAACCGAAGCCCGTGAACTGAAATTAAAGCAGGAGAAAGGGCAATCTGACAGATAATACATCTCCCAATAACAGAAAGCCCCACTTAAAAAAACCCCGCCGATCTGATTGCTGCTTGATCTTGGAGCTCCCCCATCGTAGGGCCCTGCTGAGATCCTGCGCTGTGGTCGCGCGCACGTAGCGTTCTTCCTCTTCTATTGAGCCAAATTCCGTGAGTGTTTCACGGAAAATATGTCTCGATGCTGTCGTGTTCAAACGCTAGACAATGGGCCGCTGTCTCTGCCATTGTAGCAGTGTTGACTTACGAGTGGTGGCACTACAACAGACGCCTGGAGAAGAAAAAAGATCTTACTCTTCTCCGGCCGAAAACAAGAGGCGTGGCCTCGCTCATCGGAAACACGCCCATGATTGAGATAGAGTCGCTCTCAAAGCTCACAGGATGCAAAATATACGCCAAGTTGGAGCTCATGAACCCTGCTGGCTCTGCAAAAGACCGCGTGGCTCTAGCCATCATCAGAGAAAACGAACGTTTGGGGAAGTTGAAGCCTCATAACGGCGATGTCATCTATGAGGGCACTTCTGGGTCTACCGGCATATCTTTCACTGTGCTTGCAAACGCTTTGGGATATACGGCTCATATCTGCCTTCCGTCAGATACCTCTCCTGAGAAACTTCAGCTTCTACGTTCTCTAGGGGCTGAAGTCGAGCCCGTGAAGCCGGCTCCCATCGTTGACCCGAAGCAATACACGAACGCTGCCAGAGCAGGCGCGCAGAGAGTGAATGAAGACAAGCAAAATTCACAAAATGCAATTTTCGCCGACCAGTTTGAAAATGATTTCAACTGGCGGATTCATTATAAAACGACTGGTCCTGAAATCTGGGAACAGGTGGAAAATGACCTTGATTTCTTTGTCACTGGGTCGGGGACAGGAGGAACCATTGCCGGAGTGTCGAGATTCTTGAAGCTGCGAAGTAAAGACGTGAACGTCATCCTTGCCGATCCCCAGGGCTCCGGTTTGGCCAACAGAGTCAATTTCGGTGTCATGTATGATTCCGTCGAGAAAGAAGGCATGCGTAGAAGACACCAGGTGGACACTATCGTAGAGGGCGTTGGATTGAATCGTCTTACGTGGAATTTCAAGCAAGGCGAGAAAACAATTGATGAGGCTATACGTGTGACTGATGAACAAGCGGTGAAAATGGCCAAGTTTCTTTGTGTTAATGACGGGCTTTTCTGGGGTCTGTCTGCAGCTGTCAATTGCGTTGCCGCTGCGAAAATAGCTATGAAGCATGGGCCTGGTAAGAAAATTGTCATCATTGCTTGTGATTCAGGAGACAGACATCTTCTGAAGTTTTGGAAGTCTGCGGTAGAGGTCTCTGCCGACATCACTTTGGACGAAATTATGCATTGAGTGTAAAGGCGAAGCTAAGTTTGCCGCCTTAGCTATTATGAAAATATATGGTATGATTAACAAAAAGGTAGGATCGGCTCAGCAATACGTACTCAGTTCAGAGCCATCAACGCCTTTTTCTTCTCTCTGAATAATTTCACCGAGCTCAAGAATGATGCGCTAATGCCCATCCAGATTTGCGCCGTGTCGAAATGGAGCTTGGCGTCGAAGACCGTATACGAATTGAAGACAATATCAGATATGGTCTTGTATATGTCCAACTTGGCATTGGTGATTCGGAATTGAATGTCCTTGAGAGCTTGTAAATCTCTAGCATCGTCGTCTGAATGTGAAACATTCGCCTGGAGAGAGTTGGCGCCAAGAACCTGCCTCGAGAGAGTCCTTGAACGCTTTTTGACTTGTATTGAAATCTTCATGTCAAACTCTTGCTGGGAGCATTTCTGCAAATTATTGTAAGCATTATATAGGGCAAACCACGAATCACAGTACCATGCGTAGGACTCGTGGTGACTTGCAAATGCTTTTAAGGTTTTGTTATTCAAAAGCTTCACTTTGTATAGTAACGAGATCTCGTCGTTGAGACTGTAGTATAGAGAAATGCATTCTCCCAAAGTAGACTTGCTGAAGAACTTGTCGCTAACTCTCCATGCATTGCCACTGATATCTTTGTACATGTGTTTCTTGACTTTCTCAATTAGACCATGAATTCGAAACGGCGATTTTCCAAACCGCAAAAGCTGTCTGTATAGACCTAACGCAGGGACAAATCCAGAAAATCGAGAAGTGAAGACGGAGCATATGAGGATCACCAATACTTTGGCAAAAGCCTGGGGATTCCTGATGGAGTTTTTGATAAGGTCCAAGACCTTTGCATTACTGGTGTATGTTGTGCTTATCAGCGTTATATTAACAGCATCTTCACTTAAGTAGATCTGAGTCTTTCTCGCGTGGTGTAACAATAAGCGCAAAGAGTACTGACCAAATTTAGCCAACTTGTCCTTGCCCGTAAGATCATTGAGCATAGCCCAAAGAACATCAATTGCAGCGACGTCTCTGACGGGAGGCACAGGCTCAGGGCTTTTCGTGCTGGGTTTTCCCGCAAGTGTTTTCATCAGGGACGGAGGTTGGCCGAGAGCGACGAAAGCCCCGGCTTTGCCCGGAGAATAAACTGCGTCAGCAGCTCCATTTGCGGACTTGGCCAGTTTCCTCGACGGCGTCTCCTCTAGAAGCTGTGTGACCCCGGCGGTCATTTTGATCATCGTGGGCGAGATAATAGAGCTCTTTGAAGGCTCATGCGCGGGTAGTATTGACGGGGCGTTCTCTCCCCACTCCGAGGTGAGTTGTAAAGGAGAGTTTGGGAACCGCTTATAATAGAATGAATGTGAGCCGAGCGTGGGCCCGACGGGTGTGGTTTGGTCGATGGAAAAGGGTAAGTTAGGATTGCGCTGGGCATGGGCAGAATCCATGTTCCATGTAACAAAAAAGAAGATGAGACTCTTTTGGTGGGGGGACCGATGCCGAGATAAGCGGGGAAAATAGGCTAGCGAGGACTCGGAACAACGGCAGGCAGAAGCTCCTGGTTTGCTGGTATTACGGGTTTTCCTGATGGGCCGCTTTGTTTCGAACCTTGCTGTTGGTTTTTCTTCCTGCGTTTCGAAAGGAGAGCGGGGTCTATAGTTGTATGCCTGTGGACATGTGACCTGGGATCTTGCGTAATGGAGAAGTCCTGTCCTGTAGTTGATTGAGGAGGGAAAATGTGCGGAGACCTGCATGCAGCGTGTTGGCGGGAGTGGTGGCTTTTTTTTTATTTGTTTTAGAGTTTGGTTCTTGCCCAGAACTGTAACGTTCCATTTTCACAGAGAACATGGCCTCAAGTATCGATACTTCAGGTTTGTTGCCCGGTTTGTGCCACGGTCTCCTGAAAACTTCTTTCGTTCCGTTCATTAATGTTTTCTATCTCTTATGTATTCTTTTCTAATTCCAAAACTTATCTGAATCTTTCTCATGCCTCATTATTCCATCTCAATCGAGCCTTCCCTGGACCTCATACCTGCCGAACATTCACTTCTATTTGGCGAAAGCTTTTCTGCTTGAATGCATTATCAGGAGCCGATTTTGCAATGTTCTTCAAGCTATTTCGCAGGTTTTGAACTACCATCAGCCTTTGATACTCACTCACTTTGAGCCGTTCGTCGGTGACGGCTTAACGCCGTTGGGGCCCATCATGAACGCACCCACGCTGCCCAAATACCCTTCGTGTCGAAGAAAATATGACTGCATCTCTCCGTTGGACCAGAAGTTCAGCGCATAGCTCAAAGTGTGAATTGTTTGCATGTGTCCAGATATATAGCTCCCGCCAAAGTAGATCCGCTTGAGCCCGAACCGGCGTGCCTGCAAGTACGCAATCTGCCCTATGTTGTTTGACACCAGGTACAACAACGAACGAGCGATATCTTCTTGACGGAAATTGGCTAACTTTTCGGCAGTGGTGAGCTTTTTTCCCAGTTGATTGAATCGAAGCTTCTTGAACACTTTTGCGAACGAGGAAGCAATGTGATTGGACTTAAGCCCAATCTTGTTGTAGCTCGATCCGTATATGTCACCCACTAGCAAATCTATGTTTTCGTTATCACCTCTTTGAGCCATTTCAAGCATCTCATTATAGTCGGAAGCATCAGTCAAGAGCAGGAGAAGACCCCAAAGCGTGCCTCCTCCAAGAGAAGAACCACCTATTCTTTCGAATCCAGCGGGACCTGGTCCAGTGACCTTGATCATGGAGACGCCCGATCCTATATTGACTAACAAATATGGATATATGTCTTTTTCTGTGACAGGGCTTGTGTTGAAGCGAATGTTATCTTTTGCCAAATCATAAGTGAAAATCTCGTTTGGGATCTTCGTTATGAGCCAGTCTAGGCCCTTGATAAGACATTCCATCTCGTCCTTCTTCACGATCTGCATGGGCAATTTGTGTTTTTCGAACGTAGAGGTCATCAATTTGGAAAATTTATGGGCACCGCCCCCTGTAGAGATTATGTAGGTAATTGGAGGATAGTGTTTCTTGGACATGCTCTCTCGCACTAAGCGGATCATGAATTGAAGCGCTTCTGTTTCAAAGGCACCGGTTTGAAAATCTCGAAAATGGAGCTTACCCCCGCTTTTAGTACCTTTCGCCGAGGAAGATGTGAAGTAAACCAACTTGGTCAATGTGCCGCCGATGTCCACCGATATGTGAATCACCTCTGAGTTGTGCTGAGGGAGAGTGATATTGGCGCTTTTCGAATCTTTGGCCTGACTATCCGAAGAGAGCGCTAGTGTAGATTCGTCCTCGTCTGATTCCAGCGACTCGTCAGATGTGAGTGGGGAGGGAGTCGGCAGTGTAGAGACATTTCCTCGTATCAAATGGTCGTTGGCGATGTACGCGCCTGAACAATCGATTCTGATCGTTCCCGCCGGAATTCGCCTCAAGTCCATTTCGTCGAAGTTCAATGACTGTATCATAGCAGTACACGCTCAAGTTCTTCTCGATCTGTGTTTTCCTGCTGGCTTTCAACTGTGAGCCTGTCGATAAGCAAAGCCGAGGAATATGGGAGGAAACCCGAGGTAGACGGAAAAAATGATGATGAATAGATAAGAAGGAGTCCTGACCACGCGCGGGATCACTTTTTTTTTCCGGAAAAAAAAATGGAACGAGAGAAAGAGGGCTCAAATAGGAATTAATGTTCGCTTTGTAACAATTGACACAAGTCTAACGAGCTCGAAAGGCTGCCTCGTTCACCGGACTCAATGCAAAATCTCGCGGCCGACATCTCGTGCGTGCACACGGGTCGTTTTTGTTGGGCCCGTAAGGCCGCTTGCAAGAGAAAAAAAGGACGCGGGTTGCGGCTGCGGGCATTGGCTGCGAGCCCAGTGGCCGAGGAAATGGTGCCGGCCGGCCGAGGATCTCTGCATCAGGGCCCACGGCCTATAGTGCCCAAGGACTGGTAGAGTCCACCGCTCTGGTGGTAGGCGGAGTAGAGCCGCAAAGACCAGCTGTAGTTTTCACGAGGTATCTCGAATTCACGCTGGAAAAAAAACCACAGCGGAAAATGCCATTTCTATCGTTTCCCACCCAGAGACTTGGTTGAATCGCGGCTGTTGTGCGACTCCGTTTCACGGCTGTATCACCAGAGTTTCAGAAAGTTCACCCCCAGACCCAACACCGCCAGTCAAAATTTCAGAAGGACGAGTTGAAAGCTTTCGACGGGCTTGTGCATGTTTGCTTAAGCGGCCCCCGGGTTCTCCGCGGTGAGTTGCTCGGCTTCTCCACCGACTTGATACGCAAGTGACTTCTGAAACTCACGCTTGATCCGTGCTGCTGAAACAGGCTCGAACGCCGTCTTGTGATTTGGGTCGGAGTGCAACGTGCTACAAAAGTCCACAATTCGCCTGATGTTTTCCTCGGAGGATTCCCTGCCAGATCTCATCTCAATCACGTTATCGAACTGACAATCGATTGGATCAGCTGGATCGAAAGGGGCAAAGTTCTTTACAAACGAGTTCACGATCATCTTCGCTTTCCCGAAATCGCTCTTTCCCTTGACTTGCTGATGGTTGTCGCCACGCAGTGATATTCTGTCGAGCACGAGTCCACGGATCTGCTGCGCCGGAGCGCCCTTCGGCACGAAAAGGAGTGCCACAACAACGACGTTCTTGGATTTGAATTTTTGCACTATGTCCTTCCGGTGCATCCGCAAATGATTGTTTCTATCTAGCAACACGGCTGCCGTGCAGGGGTCTTTCAACGCGGCCTCAATCTCACTGTAAAACGATGATTTGTGGTCAAAATTGTCGTTTTCGATGTGAGCAAAACTGGGATATAGCGAGCGTAACGTCCTGAAAACGGTCGATTTGCCACAGCCCACTATCGAAATGGGCACAAAGAGGAGCTTGGGCATCTGAGACATATTACGTTATCCGTTCCAAGAGGACTGGAGAATCTTGAAGCGCCTTTGAATCTCTTCCTACTCAATGTATCGATGTGCTGTGTATCTGCAGGAAATTCAACACGAAATTTAGCCAAACTCGGGTGGCTCAGAATCGGTGATCTTTAAATGAGCATGATACTGCCGATCTTGCACAATGACGCCAAGGCATAGTGATCTCTCATTCATCGATGAATTCTGTTTGGGCGAGTTGCTGCCGCTACGAAAAGAAAACACTCTGCATCTGCCCTAATCAAAATAAATAAAGCCTTGCTGCTTCTGCAAATCACAGTCCCACGTGATCACCTCCACCGCCGTACTGAGAAGTTGATGGTGCCCATCTGTGACGTTTCCTCTCTCGTACAAATCGGTAAGGTACGTGTTGGTCATTTTGGGAGCGATTGACTCGTCCACTGTGCCTATTGTGATGTGAAGGTACGTGTTCGTGGAAGGCGCCGTCTCGTGGCCAGCCTTCTGTCCGTCCTCCTTTAGTCTGTAGAGAGAGGGAAGATTCACTTTCAAACCGACCAAGGTGTTTTCGAATACCACGATCTTCTCCACGTGGATATCGGTGAAAATGGGCACAGACGCACGGCTTCCTGGGGCGGCGGTCTTGCGATACAGGTTTTTGGAAAATAGCCGTCCCAAATCTTGCCAAGTTGTCTGGTGTTTCGCCTTGTTGCTTCGGACAGCCTGCACGTGAGCAAGGGTCACATGGAATTCCTTTTGAATCCGCCCGTTTTGCTTGACTTGTTGCCAGGTTGCATTATTTTCAAGAACCTTGTCCAAATGGGAAACGATGGTGTCCCTATCTGCACTGATGCCGTAGTAAATTGCAGTTCTTGAAGGCGCAGTCACATGCTTCCTCGTCTTTGGTTGGTAGCTCATGGCAGTTTTGAAAGAACTTTGCCACTCTTCTTCCTCCAAATCCCGTGTTTTGAGCTCCGGGTAGGCTTTCGTGAGCTCCTCGTATATGATTTTGGCGTTCTTCAACGAGCTGTCTTCTTCGTCCACGTCAACATTTATCAAGAGTGCAAATTCACTGTCAGACCTGTCGAGGCGCAGGCCTTCCACGACTCTAGGCAAAACTGTGACATCCTCTTCCTCTTCTTTCAATCTGGGGGCTTGAAACTTTCGAAGAGTGTCCCACAACACTGCACGAGCGGCGATTGGAGCAGACTTGGCGGCAATTGATTGATGATTATCACCCCTTTCGAACATCCGCCTTTCAAGCAACTCGTACTTGCTCTCTGGCGACTCGCAATTCAAAAAATTGACGCCGATGAATTTGATCTCAACATTGGGCATGATATGTGCGTCTTTTTTCTGGAAAATCTTGCTGAAGAAATCCTTTCGATAATTCTCCCGGTAATTCATTCGGTCAAAGAACACCAATTTCTTCGTACCTAGAAGTTCCAAGACCTTTTCAATGATATTTTGACCGGACTGGAAGTCGTCGTTTTGTACATGCTCCCATTGTGGGCACAAGTTGGCTAGTGTCATGCAAGTCGTGGTCTTCCCGCAACCTGGCGTGGCCATCGTCACCACGCAGTAAACAGCTTCCGTTGTAGCGATCAAACGATCGAATTTGGCCGAGATCTTTTCGTTGGCTTCCATGTCGTGGGCCTTGATTCCCGTAGGCTGGTCAGCCAATAGATCGTTCACAAACAACTTCCGAAGCTTGATCACACCAATGTTGTTTTCGAACTCCTCCCTCTTCTCGGGATTCTTTTGGAAATACTCTCCAGCAAATTGCAAATAAGCAAAAGTTATTTTGCGGAATTTCGGGTACAAGAACCGGATGTCCGTGAGAGGCCGTGTGTAATCCTTCGGGTAGAACTTGAGTGTGGCCTCACGCAACTGTCTGTACAACGAGTATGGCTGCTCGTACTTGTACTTGAAGAAGTAGTCATTGTAAGTGGGACTATGGTCATCTCGGCAGTCGTCTCCATCCTGACTTTCAACACTAGACTCCCGTTTGCATCGGACAACAAAGCCTTCCAACTCCCTGCCTTTATAAGTGCCCACTTCATCGACACCTTTGATGAAGGCCATGAGCTCGTCGTAGGTTTCATAGGTAGTGTGCTCAACTTCTTTGAATCCCCAAGCTTTACCAAACTCCGACACTGCGCTCATGGGTGCGGTGGAGAAATCTATCTCATTGTTGTTGAGTCCATGGAGATAAAGCCCCGCGAGCTTCTCCGGATACTCTAGGATGTGCTCTTCGAAATCGTCGTCGCATAATTCAGCCACTGCGGTGATCCTTTGTTGGTAAAGCGTGCGGGCGAACTGTTGTGGTGTTTTCCCAATTTCGGCCAATTGTTTGTGGATTGCCTCGATTCCTTTCTTGTAGTGCTTGCCTTGAGATTTATACGTTTTTGTATCGAGATCGCCCGTCATGTTCTTAGAGCACACAACAAGCGTGGAGTCCTCGAGCCCAGCGAAGAAGATGATGCATCCGTTCTCCTTAGTAGAAGCCACGAACGGTCCCTTGCACTCTTTTCTGAGTCTGCCGTCGCTGACAATGTCAGCCTCGTTCACGTTGAAGAACTTGTCGTACCCTCGAGCAATGATCCGCTCCTTGCTGGTGAACAAACCTCGGGCCTTGCAAGGTAGTCTGTGGGAGTACTTTAGGTACTGGAACTCAGGGTACTTCCAGCTATCGATGGGGAGTCTGCCTCTAGAAGTAGCAATCAGGCACTCGGTTTTGGTGACGGCCTTTTTTTGGCCCCTTTCCGCGACGCTTCCGTCTTTCTTTCTTGATTGGAAAGCCATCTCGTTCAACCGGTTCACGAGATCTGGGAAGGAAGTCGCCATGTCTCCCTTCGTGCTGCCCAGCTGTCGGCTTGCCGACAGCGTGTGGGTCATTTGAGGGTCTTGTTGTTCCGAAGCGCACGCCATTGTCTTTGCTTGCAGTCTTTCGTGAAAGGAATTGATGCCTGCTAAGTACAGCCAGGCGGTGGTGAGGACAGGTTAAAAACACACAGTACACGCAGATGAAACGAGCCCGAGGCGCGGGTTTTCTGGGGTGACTGGAGGGTGTTCGGTGCGATGCGCAGATCGTCGACGCAAATTCTGAAAGCAGCTAGCCAGAGAACAGGCAGGTGACGGGTGGTACGTGTGGGTGAAAAGAGTAGGCAAGAGTCGATCTGTGGCTCTGTCAAAGCCGATGCGCATCGACCGCCGCAGCAGCGCACACCAGAGCCGGGTTTGCCGGCGAGCCTACCGAAAAAGGAGAAGCCGGCATTTGTACTGGGTCAGTGTAGGAAACGAGTAGGCCCACGATCCTTCCTTCGACCGTGTTCTTGGAAAGAAGAGGTGCCGAAAATTAGCAGAGTGGCTCGTTCGTGCTGTTGTGTCCAGCTTACTCTGAGACGTGCAGTGACTGCGACGCAGTCCACCACAGGGCACTCACCCAAAACGAGTACAGACAAAAGAGAAACGAGAAAAGAGAAGGAGGGGCCGCGTGACAGAACAGTGCTTCAGCGAAATCCGCGCTACATATTCCGGTTTGGTCGCTAGCCTTTGGGCATGTGCCACAGCGTGCCATAGCAGGCCACGTTCCGCCTGCTGGGCAGCAGCGATTGGGACGTGGTCGAACGGCTCCAAGGAAGGCTGCTCCCGCCGGATACCTTTGGTTTGGCACGAGGAGCCACGAAGAGTGACGGCCGAGCATGAAGCTGGCCCAGGGGCTTCCCGCACACGAGCTCCATCCCAAAACTCACGCCTTGTACCAGGTGATGGGCGGTGCGCGAGCACTGAGTCAAGCCCTCGAGTGGCATTCGCTCACCCAGCGTGACAGTTTCTCCTACGGTTCTGACACTGCGTTCGGTAAGACTATCCATATACAGATCCAGGGCCCAGAGCGCCGACCGAAAAAGAAGTAACGATGGGAACAGAAAATGTGCCCCTGGCCCAGACCCTCGGGCGTTCTCTGGGTGCTCGTTCTCTGGGGCCTCCCACGGTCTGGGGCCTACATACACTCTCCCCAGCGATCAAGCACATGGATCTTAAGGCTATCTAGCACAGGACAACATTCTCCCCAAACTGAGCCATTCCACTTTGAATTGGACCTCTCGGAAGAACTGCTAAAAACCCCAGGCCCCGACACCATGCTCAACCTCGAAGTTGATGTTGACGAGGCGGACGTCGCTGTTCTTTCTCAGCACTTGTCGCGGTCCAAAGAGTTGTTCTCCAGCATC
The DNA here is from genome assembly GCA_030573055.1 of Metschnikowia anglica. NCBI lineage: Eukaryota > Fungi > Ascomycota > Pichiomycetes > Serinales > Metschnikowiaceae > Metschnikowia > Metschnikowia anglica. The sequence goes on from JAJMCP010000019.1 coordinate 205,814, forward strand.
AACGACTCCCTCCAAGTGATCACATCGAAGACCCTGACGGCCTCCAAAAGCATCCGGCCGGTCTTCGCTGACATCGATGCATTGAACAAAAAGAAAGCCTCCATCGAAGAAGGCTTAGTGTTGCTTCAAGACGTGTCTCGCTATTCGCTGAGGGCTGCAGATGCACAGCGCACTTTGAACACGTCAATTGACACGGTGGGCGTTGGGAAATACCTCATCTGTCTCGAGCTGTCGATGGCGTTGGTCCGCGAGATGAAACAGAAGATTCGGGACTTCGATGGTGTGGTGGTGGGCTTTGCCAACGCCGTGGATAAGGCCGAGATTTCCATCGTGAGCTACTTCGCCAACATTCTTTCCAAAGTCGACATCGCTACCGGAACGGTATCCGAACGAACGGACGCTGTTGCCTTTTTGGATTTCTTCGCAAAACAGAAAAACCTGCGTACTGCTCATGAGACCTTGGAAAGATCTTTTGGCCAAACTTTACAGCAGAAACTATCCCCTCTCGAAGCAGCTTGTGTGGTTCAGAAGAGACCAGGTAATGCGCCCTACGAAAAAGGCTCTACAGGGCTCACCGAGCTAGCCGCTGAGCTTCTTAAGTGCATCCTGGGTTTGAAGTCGGTATGTGACCAATTACAGATTCTGGGCTCTCCTGTTTTCAGGAACATTGTGGCTAAGTACATGGAGCTGCGCTTCAATTCCGTGATCTCCGGCTATAACAAGCAACTAGACGCTCAAGGCTTGATTGGCCAGGATCTACTTGTATTGGATGTCTTTGATCAGTTGATGGGTTTGAACGACGGGCTTCGAGAATTCAAATTCGACTACGACTCGTTCCCCTCTGTGAAAAATGAATACCAGAGCTTGGTCCTCAAGTCCCAGAGCCTCTTTGTTGAGTGGGCCAAGTATGTTGAGACACGAGTGTCTCAAATTGATAAATTCAACGAGCACAGCATCCCCGAGGTTGTCGTGGAAGTTCTTTCGAAAATCAGAAGAATCAGCGAGTTTGACTCGCTCTACGCGCTCATGGAGAACAAGAAGCTTGGAAGCTGGCTCGACGCCAAGCCTCCGCTTCGCTTCGTAACAGTCTACACGTCAGTTGTACAAGGAGCGGAGGCTCAGGTGGCAAACCACAATGCATTCTTGGTGTCGTCATTTCTACTGGATTTGATCGATGAGTTGATGGTGAACGTAGAGATCAACTTGAAAGAGCAGTCTGGCGAAACAAACCTACGGAAGCTGACACAAGGTTTCATGCTAGTGAGAAGTCTGGTGATGATCGAAACGATCGTGAATCGGCTGGACCCGCTTTATCAGAAATTGGGCCCTATTGGAATGGAGAGATTACAACGCCTTAAAAATAGATTTTTGAAGGTATTTCTCGATGACTGGAGTCACGCTTCTTACATCATTATCCGTGACATGACTCAAATCACCACCACCAACGCTTTGCACGGAGGGCAGAACAGCGCCAAGGAAAAAGAGCAGATCAAGGAGCTCTTCCGAGACTTCAACGAATCATTCGAGGAAGCTCTCAGGCAGTACGAGAAGTTCAACATTCAGGAAAAGGAATTGCGTTCGTACTTGGGCAGCGAGATCAAGAAGTTGATCATCAATGCCTACAACAAGCTTTACGACAAGTACGGAAATGGGGACTTCACAAAAAACCGGTCGAAGTACATCAAGTACGATAAGATGCAATTTGAGAGACTCTTGAACGAACGATTGTGAGGCGACTGAAACCCACCACCACGTGAAATGAGCGAGATCATGCATCCTTTATCGAATCTCAGAACCATGGCTTGGCAAATTCTCTGACGTCATAGAATAAGGGGATGTTGCACGCAGACTTTCTTGTGAAGAAGTTCGAGGGATGAATTTCTTTTGATGCAACACCCAGAGCAGTTATGAATACGATAAGTATAAACCTCGGGATCTATAATTGTGTGAGGCCCCTTTTTTTGTCCTTCCGTCCATAGACCAAATTTAAACTTTTTGAGCAATGAACAGACCATGCGGCCGGCTGTTCTCTGGGGCACGCCCCAAAAAGTCCTGCAGCCAGTGCTCTTCTGTGTGTTCTTTGACACACATTCAGAATGCCCTCTGGGGCTGCGCTGCGCGGATGTCTCAAAAATAGCAGCTCGGTGCGGACTTGGCATCTAGACTAGCCACGTGACACTCGCGATTGGAAATAAGGTTTTACCCCATAGACAGCACACGGTGGGCTGAATGAGGAAAAACAAACAGATCAAGAGATGGGAAAATGCATGTGAAATCCCAAATCACAGCCAGGAAGTCAAGCGGACGACTCCTCGAGTAAGCACCGGTTCATTACATGAGGAGTGTATGCTGGACAACGCAAGCATTTTGTTGTTCAGATGTCGGGTTTCGGGGATATTTTACACAGGACAAGCATGGCCACCCGACAAACCCGGGTGTACCCCCAAAAAACGTGGAGGGCCGAAGTCGACGTGTCATGAAGTGAAGACCTGTCAGGTTGTGCATACGCAAACCAGTGTCAAGGGCATGGTGCGGCACGCCGGATGTGCGCTAATCTCAACGTGGAATTCGGGGGGCGGGGCGAGGATTGGGTCACGTGGATACACACTCCCCGTCTGGCAAGACTGAGATCCGGTTTTGGGCTTGAGCAAGATCTTGCCTGGAGTTTCTTGAGGTTCCAATGAGCGGACCCAAAACTGCCTACACCGCCGGCTCCATCAAAGTGCCACAGACGACCGGAGATAGCTGTTTTTTTGTGCATCACTGCTTGGCACGGAACGGGGGAGTTCCGAGGGTTAAGAAATTTTCTTGGTTCTTGCATATGGCAGTGAAAAAAGTCTTGGCATTACTTAAAAATTGACGTTTTGACACCTTATGCCATACTTCAATGCGGAACGCCCTTAGGGGTGTTTCAGCAATCATTTAATGATAACGGAAACCAGCAGAGGTTTCCCCCTTTAGAACTGACGTTTTTCACAAAGCGCTGGTGTGTTTCCGAAGGCCATGTTTGGCTGTGGTGTGACGCAGGCCTAGATCCAGCCACATGGCACAGGTAGACTGGTTGTTTTTTTAAGCTTTTACCGAAGATGTCAAAGCGTTGCGAGCCCGCGCAGCGCACTGAAGGCTGCTCTGTTGATGCGGAAGTTCCGCAGCCAAGAAACTTCGTAAGTGAAGTCTTGGTGCCACAAGCCGGAATTAGGAATGAGTTAATAAACCCGTCAGGGCCCGCAGAAGAAACCATGTCTTTCAGCCAGCATTTCAATCTCAGATTTCATCTTCTTACCTCAAGAGAAATTCAGCCTTTATTACATGTTGAATCTTTGAAGTGAATCTGACAATCAGCCCTCCGAATTACGCCTCCCCACTACTGTCAAATCAGCCTCTACAGCTTTGCCAGATCGCCTCAGTTTTGAGATCACAGACACTTCTGATCGCAGCACAAAGACTTTCATCAAGGACACTTTCATCTCACTAGACCTGCCATTCCATCGACGGATTGAAATACTCGGGCTGGCATCTTGAACCGCCCCGCTAGCTACTTGCCCCCATTTTCACCAGACTCTCAAACCATGGACTCTATTTCACCTGCCGTGAAAATGAACAAAACATCAACAACTTTGCCCCCAATCTCAGACATTTTCCGGGGGCCCACTTTGGCTGACTCCCACCATTCATCACAGGGCTACGGCGCGTATCGCGGGCTTCCGTTGCTTCCCAATAGCTATCACAGCTCTCCGTACCAGCTTGCAACACCGGAGTATGCTGCTCCTCGGTACTATGGCGCTACCTATGCTTCTCCAAATTACAGTTTTGCTGGCGAGACTGTTTACGGACCGGTCAGGGATGCCAAGGATCCATGGCGTGTTGCTCACGAGGTCCCCCATCAGTTGCCCAGTCCTATCCAATTCTCCTTGAGCCAGACTCATTCTCACGTCAGCGAGCGAGGACTGTCCATGCCTGAGGTCGGCCCAAGAACTCCTGATCTTGCTGATAGCCAACCGCTGTCTCGTGAATTGTCGCCCAAATCCCACAATATGTCGTCCGCCTCGCAATCCAAGGTGAGAACTCGTAATAACTTGCCCAAGGAGGTCACTCACGTCTTGCTCAAGTGGTTGAACGATCACTTGAATCACCCATATCCCAACTCTTTCGAGAAGGCACAATTGATCATGGCCACGGGACTAAACCAGCAGCAATTGAGCAACTGGTTTATCAATGCTAGACGGAGAAAGATCAAGTACTTGCGTGAGAAGCTGAACGCTCAGGCCTTGTAAATGGCGTGGCAATCAACGGAGCAACTCGTCGTTTCGAGTATCTCTTCGGCAATCGCAATCACGCAAGAAATAGACTAGAGAAACACTAGAAGACCGCGTGGCAATTTTAGGTCTTTCCACATCACGCCACTTACTAGCATACATAAACGATAACTTATTGGGAAGGTAAGCATCTTGTATTTGTAGAGTTTCTATCACTGGGCTAACGTAGTCAAGGCTTTCTCGGTAATCGCTGATGGACTTGCCAAGATACGGTGCAGAAACTCTGGTTCTGAACTCCATTTCAAAGGCCAAAGCCATTCATCCCACGGACCGCGTCACGAGTGTCCCCAAGCATATCTACGAGCGAGCAACAAAGTTATTGTTTCCTTGACCTTACAAGATATCACCAAGGCCAGGTATGCAACTCTGATGGCCCAATATTCAACAAGACGAGCGTATCAGCCCATCAACTGAGTCTTCCCTCATTCGCGCCGGCATATTTACTCTCAGGAAAATGAGTTTGCAGTGGGAATGAGCGTCACAATTTTCTGGGGGAGGAGATCTAGACCGACGCCCGAAAGCAAGCAAAGAGTTGCTCCCGCCGTTTCACATTCTCGATCTGAGTTATCGCGCAGAGACAAGAGACAAAGCCTTTAACCATCTGCTGTTGATCTTACCCCTTTTCTCTTTTTTGTTTTTGTTTTCGGAAATTTTGCCCCTTGTTTGGGCCGCGGGGGTCAGCAGCCCTGTCAGGGGCTGTGCCTTGAGCGTGAGGTATCCAGCAACAGACAAGGAACAGCTCAGCGAACAAAAGGCGATGAGGTAGGGGAGTCCGTCTGACACGGAAATTTTGAGATTGGATCTTTTTTTCCCTTTGTTTTCTCTTTTGCTTTCCTTTCCCATTGGATGTTCCTCTCCGCAGGATTGTTCAATGCCAGTACGGTGAAGTGTGTCGGTCTGCGTTTCATTTCTAGGAGAACTCAGCCCAAGAAACCTGGAATCGATTTTTGTTTTGCTGTGGAAAGCCCAGTGCTTCTTTCTCGCCAGGCTGTGCTCATGTGAGCACTCCTTCCTTCCATATCTTGCCTCGAAACAAACGGCTTCTGGGGCCTGTTGCTCGCAGCCAATGGGCGGGAGCTCGTGCCGTTCTCGAGGTTCTTGGAGGTGGATTGTGCGCCGGCGGTCCATGATCAGAAACAGAGCAAATGCGAGGAAGCGTTTGTGGCAAAACTCTCTACTCCTCGATCACAACAAAATGACAGAGAGACAGATCTCGCGGTTCGGCTTGGGTTTCTCTGGAGGCATCCTGAACACGCTGTTCTGTTAGTGAGCCACTTTCTCTGGGGATCTCAGCCAGCTTTTTCTGCTCGTAAACAAGCACAATCGGGGGCATCATCGCTGCAAGAGGCAATTCCCTTCTCTCTGATTCCACATTCCACGCCAATACATAGACGCACGATGTGCAATGCGAAAGCGTGAGCAGCCCTTCCGGTTTGTCAGTCGTCTATAAATAATGCCCCTCTTTTCTGTAGTGACATAGCCCGTCTTGCCAGATGCTGGATGCACTTCTTGCAAGGAGGAATCCCAACTGATTCACACACGGTCACCGACCGCTGAAGAATGGTGGAACAACCTCATTCTCATGTGTTCCTGCGTACAAGCCGCTGTTCTCGCCTCGCGCAGAGCATCCAAGAGCGTCCCAACCGTTCTCCACAGTATACAGCATTCAATCCACAGAACTGAAAAGCAGCGCCCTACCGATCCAGTCCACGTCCACGGCGCCGTCTCAGTTAGCTCAACCTGCTTGAGGCCCTAAACAGAAGAGCAATTCTAGAAAGTTTTCCAATGTCTCCCACGACTTCGGAGGCCCTCGTGGAGGTTTCCGACTTGATCCTCGCGGAAGTCGCAGTGCTCTCGACTACCGAAATCTCGAAGCGAGGCAGAAAGTACCGCTTTGTCAATAACAATTTCCAGCGCATACGAGAGGAAGACAAGCATTTGGTGATCCACCCGGAACAGTTGCTGGACCAAGTATCCGCCGTGCTGGCGTACCGCATTCTCAGCGGCATTCTGTCTGATATCTTCGTCTCTCACAGGGACCTCTGCCTCATAATCATAGGCGTTGCGCGTGCGCTTGAAGAAAACCACTGGTACGAAGAAGAAAACTCGTCTGTGGTTCGTTACGCCTCGCTGAAGGGTACCTTGGACATGAGCCAGGCCGAAGCTGCTCTCAAATTTGCCGAGGGAGTCACCGCGGACCATTTGGCTCAAGGGTATAATTTACTCTACTGCTCGAAGTTGCACTTTCTTCACACGGACCATCACGTTGGATCCAGGCTCGAGGGCCACTTCATGAGAGAATATGTGAGCAAATACTTTGGCCCCGGGGCGCTTGAGCTGCCCGTGGTTCTCTCCGCGCTCAAGAGTTTCTCTCATTGGGCAAACATCAAAGGGCTTTTGTACAAACTAGGCTTGCCGCATATGGACGTGGATGAAGCGTTGAAGGCCAGGTTCTCCAAATTCCCAGACCCGCCATCGGAGCTTTCCGACCACGTTCACGACCGCTTTCCCTCCGGGACCTCAAAATATTCGTTGGTGTGCAAGGCTCTCGACCATGTTGCCCGCTACAAGTACTCGCGTTTGATCCCGTATCCACAAGGCCCACTCTTCGATGCTAGGTGGGCGTTCGACTTGTGTCACGATATTTCCAGGGACCCAGTCAAGTATCATCTTCGATCAAAAGCAAAGAAATTGTCTCCCAATCCGGCAAACCTCCAGGAATTGTCTCAGCACTGGAATCACAACCTCGAAAGCTTGTTTCTGATTGTGAGCTTAATCATCAACACATTCCCCGACATCGGCGTAGACTATCTCCTCCAAAACTCCAAAGTTCCGCCTTTCACGGACGACTTGATTAAAAAGCACCAGGACTACTATGAGCAATTGCTCGGGGTTGCAAACGAAGTAGAAGGGTATGAAAGCAAAGACTGGGCCGTGGATGATATCGTCCTCAGAATGCACAAGAGCCACAGGGCCAGTTTTTATGATGAGATCGAGAGAGTGAGAAGCAGGACTTAGAGCACGACTTCGACGTGAACATGCTAGAAAGTTCAGTCTGTGATTAAACACCCGAATGTTTGCTTCAAAGTATCTGTACACACTTGTCGCCTGAGCTCGTTACGATGCGTGTCTCGATACAACGAGGCCGCTCACAACTTTCTGGATGAAACTCCTCCAAGGCACGTAAAGCTCGAGACATGTTCGTAGATACAGCTTGCTCGCTCTTGTCGGACGCTCGAGCTCTACGAAACTGATGCAGGTATTTGACGACGATAACTCTCCAGTCTTCCTATCATCTATATTTGGTTAGTGATGTGCTCCTACTTAAATGAGTCTGTTACCGCACACAAAAGGTCTGAAAAGTTTGATGGGCTATCAAATCCTTTTGTGCAATTAAAGTCACTTTCAACAGATCTTCGTTTTTCTTGCGGCGCTGCTTGCAAGCCAAAGCAAGCTGACGATGGTGAGCTAGAATGCCGCTACGCAAGCGCTTTCTCGCCAGTATTGCAACAAGGATTCGCTAACTTGACAAGCGCGATTGACAAAGTGAAGCCGACTGTTTTTGCAAACTAGACCAAAGAAACTTAGTGCAGACCTCCGTGATCTGGGACGGGGTTATATAATTTGGGAGGTATAGAGCTGTGTGGGGAAGAGGTCTATATTTGGGCCGTGGAAGGAAGAGGCCGCATGAGGCTTCAGTGAAAACTCCAGTGCCGTGGCGGCTAATGCCTAATGCGGACACGACAGGCTTATCGGTGGCTGAAGCGCGTTGTGGAAGAAAGCCCTTAGTTCAACTGGCCGCCGAGCCCGTATTTGTTTCTGGCTGTTACTCCAGTGACAAAGTGGCCAGTCGAAGAACGAAAAAAAGAGGCACAAGAGAATCATCTCTTTGTGCCCAAATGTTGTTTACACATCGCGTCTTACTGGGTATTCCGTGACTTGGCGTCTTTCTCATAGCGTACCTGCACTCAAGCGGGGAGTGCTCAATTGCCTAATACCGTATCTACCACTCACGCTGCCACGTATTTAACTCAACTACATTATTCCTCCAGAACATACTTGTTCTTTTTCTCGAACCTATTTCAAGCTTTTCAATCGAAAGCCCTGTTCACAACCAGTTCATCGGTACTATCATTTCGAGTTTCGCTGGTGGCCATTGATTTCACCTGACAGAAAGTTACTCACAGTTTCGCAGCAGATGACTAGATCTCAAGAAGACCCAAACGACTTTGTGTTGGAGCAGGTCCACGACAAAGAGGACCGGGACTATACGCGTCAGCGAAATGCAACTGCTTGGAAGAATCTTCTTTCCGTGGAAGACTATGTGACTCGAGAAAACGTGTTGAGCTTGTCAAAAATCACGTGCAGTGATCCCAACCGACTCATCGTGTTTGCATTGAAAACGAAGCACGCCACGGCGACGCCACTCTGTTCTTGTGAACTTTTAATCAGAAAGGCTTGGAGATATACCAAAGATGCACATGGGGAAGTGAAAAGAACCGACGTGCTTAGCGGCTGTATAGGTGGAGTTTACACGTATGAGGAGAACCGTGGACGTGGTTTGGCCACGATTATGATTGACAAATTAATTGACATGGCTAAAACGGATGCTTGTGTTGGCCCTAATGGTTTTGTTTTTTTGTATTCTGAGGTCGGGGATTTCTACGTGAGAAACGGCTTTAAGTCTTTCCATGTGGACTTGATGAATCTTCCACTCTCCTACAAAGGAGGTAAACACGCCTCGAAACCAGGACTCGAACTAATAAAATACAACGAGTTCGACGGCTTGTTCAAGCTTTATAACGAGCATTTCGATCGTGACATGAAAAGCAAAGTTAGCCTGGACGGGATCGAAAGAATCTCAATTAACCCTTCGTCCGACTACGTCGACTGGTTCCATTTAAGAGCCAAGTTCTTTGGAGTCACGTTGTTCGACGACAATGTATCAAAATTTGACTTTGACAAGGAATCATTGGAATCTCTCTCGCACAAATTCAAATTCTCGGAGCCGGCGCATTTTGGCATAAAGTCTGTATGTCCTGAGACAGGGAAGTTGAAGGGCTTTCTTGTGTGGCAATACGAGTACGGGTACAATGAAAAGGAGAATAAGTTTGAGAATTATGTCACTCTAGTGAAGTGTTTTGTCGATGACGAATCTTTCAATCTGGAGAAAGTGACATTGGAGCTCATGGAAGCGATGAAAGAGTACTTGGAAGCAGAGCACGGCACGCCTCAGATGTCAAACTTCCATAAAGTTGTTATTTGGGAGTCTGAACTTTCCCATGCTGTCAAGAAAGTTTTGATAAACAGATTCAACTGCACGCATGGTCTAGAGAACTCGTCTAGAAGCGCCATTCGTTATAACAATAAGGTTGACGATGAAAAGTTGAAGCAAGGAGAGATCATCTGGGAAAACAACACTAAGTTACCTTGGTTTTGACACGGGAAGCACAATGCTGTATTTATAGAATTGAGACGAGGCAGAAGTCATCATAATAGAATTGAAGTAGGAGGCAAAAGCTACGTGCCCCACTTGGCGGTAGTTGAGCAAAACCAAAAGTTGTGATGACGAGCAATTGCCAAGAGTTTCTTTTAGGAATCAAAAACTCATGCAAAGGCTCTCAGTTAGGATCATTCATCTTGATCAGGCGTTCCAGTTTGCCCGCACGTCTTCGTTTCTCGAAAGCCTCAGAGCATCCCCCGCGCCCTATTCGCTCGTCTCAGCTCCGGCAAAGATCACACCTACAACGCCGAAAAAACACCGGGTGAGCTACGAGGTAAACCTCATTATCACGATATCTTTAACGTGGCATGAACCACTCATGAAAACCTCGATACCGTGGCTGTTTGGTGTGCAAGATGCTTGTCTGGTGCTATATGTGGAGATGCGCACGTGACCTCGACTGAAGTGATCTCAAACGCTTCGGGGAGGCCATGCAAACGTATTTCTTCTTGCACTCTACACACCATGGAACTTCTTCCTCAGGGTCAAGCAAACACCACCGAAGTGCTATGGGAAGACCAACAGAAAATCAATGAGTTTTCGTCGCTAATCAATAAAAAGGACGCGTTGGCAGAGCAGCTCGCCGCCTACAGAGACGAAAAGGATTACATCGACGATCTCGCTATGGAAATCGAGCTCCTAGACGACGACGAGAAATTGCAGTATAAAATCGCCGATGCGTTCGTGTTTGTCAGCATCCCGAAGGCGGTGGAGATGATCGAGAAGGAGAATGAGCTGTTGGATGCCAAGATCTCGCTGGCCTCCGACCGCATCGACGACATTGACTCTCAGTTATCGATGTTGAAAGCGCATTTGTACGGGAAGTTCGGCAGCAGTATCAATCTCGAGCGGGACTGAGGAGGCCAACAACCTCGGACTGTAGAAATCGGGTGGCCAGGGGCTGGAAATGAGATGATTGGGTGTACATAGAAACTTTAGGATAATCCAATGATGAAACATGATCTGTGGCTGGGGATCAAGTCACCAGTTAATGAAGCCTGGAATAAAGTCGGACTTTTAGTGTATTCTAGATCTATTTTGTTTTTAAGACGCAAGCACCATTTTCTCTCGAACGTAAATGAAGGCGGTGTAAGCCCCCGAGCTTTTATGAATCATCGTTAAGGGATATAGATCGAACTTTGTGAATTTCAGGTGCGAGGGCATGAAATCAGCTCTTTTGAGGTAGAAGATGAAAGTTTATTGAATTGAGAGGATGCTGTGGCTCTTGAACTACTCCAGGTCACTGTCTAATTCGTAATCTGGCATCATTTCATGTAGCATTTCTTCCTCTGCCACCTTCCGTTTCTTGGCTTGCGGACGTTCAACGTCTTCCTGTCGTTCACGTGGCCTGACGTCGCTTAGCCGCTGTTGCGATTGTTGCGGGGGCGCAGGGCCATGAGAACCTTTTTGTTTGCGAACCCTTTCGGTCTCCCTTTCTTTGAACGCTTTTTCTATCATGGGGCAAGCTTCTGTGAGCTCTTTTTCTGTAACCCCATCCTCGATACTATGAAGAATCTTTTCTACCACGGAGAAATGGTTTCCGTTTGACTTGTCATCTCTGAACCTGAGCATTTCCCAGAATGGTGGCCGACTCAATTTCTTGCGGCATTCGACAATGCGTCCTTGAAGTGGCTCTTCGATGCCCTTCAACTGCTCCCAATCTTCTTCCGGGAGATCGAGCTGCGCAAAATGCTCGTAATCTCGCCCGCCTTTCCATACATGTAAGTTGATTCGTTCTGGAATACTGTCGTAATCTAAGTATGACGAATCTGGGTCATGAGGATCCATATCCGGATCCTGATATACGCTGAAAACCATCTCCATCTTGAAGTCAATAGTATTTTCATGAGCAGGCTTCCATTTGAGAAGCGTGGCATCAGTACCAAACACATATGGGGTCTCAGCGCAAGTGAAGATGAGGCCATCAGTTTCGTGAAATAAATGGTCTTGCATCGACAACACGACGTCTGCCCTGTATGACAGTTTCATCATCTTGAAGCTGACTTTAAATGGAAATTCAGGCGAGTTCACAATCTCCGGGTGTCTCTTTTTAAAGCTGTCGAACGGCTTCATGACGTTTTCGGTGATGTAACCCAACCTCTTGGGTAACGGTCGGTTAGTGATGTCCTTCTCATGCACGACAAGCGCATCAAAAATGCAGTATCGAAGAAATGGCTCCAGAACATTCTTGGTTTCCATGACCAATTCTCCATCAAGGACAGTGCCATGGTGATACGTTCTTCCTTTTTCCTCGTCGACCAATAGGGGGAAATGAATATTCGGAATGAAGTAGTATTCATTTTCTCGAGTTATTAGAAAAACGCCTTCGCCTCGAATGGGATCGTTGATAAGGAAAAGCAAGCACCGCAACCCATCGGATTTCTCGCAGACGTAGTACTCTCGCCTTTTAAGGACCTCGATATGATTCCTCTCAAAGGACACAGGCTGTGACCCGGGGAATTGCGTGCTCTTTCTTCGAAGCAAATCGGCCAACATGAGTCTAAGCTCTTTAAGTTCTTCTCCTTCGATTTTTGTGCCGGGTATCACCGGCATGTCGCGGTTGCCCAAGTTCAACATCTTGCTGTGTGGAGAAGCTATGCTCTTACACCAACTGCACGAAGACTATTAGGTAATTCTAATTTATAGCACACGCGTCAACAGCCAATCCACGTGAGGACTATCTTTGTGTGGCTTCCCAAAATCTCGAGTGAAAGATTGAAACTCCGAGTTCGCGTGAGGACACTCCAGTCTCACTTCTATTGTGATTAAATTCTTCCTGTTTTTTTTTTCCGGTTCGCGTTGATACTTCTGTCTGGACAGAACCTCGCACCACGACTTGGCGATATCTGCACGTGACCAAGAAGCACCTATCCAAGAAGGTCTCCCCACGTAATTTTGGATCTCTCCACTGCTTGGACTTTCAGCTCAAAAGGGGTGTAATCAATGCGATCATTTATGTCTTTGACTCCGTAGCGGTCGCCTCGAATAGGCTGGTTAAGCTCGAACATGAATTTGTGGCCTTCCGAATGCGCGTCCTCTTTTCGTTTGTCGGTGCCAAGAATATGGCACCGTTGGCAGGCAAACAAATTTTTCGAGGACCTAGATGAGTTTCCATCATTGGATCTCATCTCGATATCGTTACCAAAGTTCTTGATGCCAGCACTCATTTGCTCGCTTCTGTGCTGGGAGACCCCTTGATCGTTAATTGCGAATTCCTTCACATGGCTCTCTGGCGATTTCAAGTGCCACCATTTCGGAGACGAGTAAATCTTGCAATAGTAACAAGATATTGTGGAGCTTTCCCGCTCAGCCGCTCCATTCGTCTCACCACTTTGTCTGTTAACTTTGTCCATGAATGTAGCTATCATGGAAATATAGTTGTGAGCTCGTAATTGCGGACCGGTCAATCTGTGGCTGCGCCTCATCAAGTCTTCTATAAAGAGTTGAATCAATGGCCTCAGTTCTCCAGCAGACGATCTCTTACCCTGATCCCTTATATCCAAAACAGTCCCTTTCTGTTCATGTTCTGGGCATACTAAAATAGGCTCCAACTTACCCGTTTGATCCCGAACTATTGTGCTTGTATGAAACTTTGTTATCCTTTGAGGAACTAGTTTGAATCCGAGCTTAAAATTTGGTGTATCCTGTGCACATGTGACATGATAATGTTTGTCCTGATTTTGACACAAATCGCATTTGATGAGGCCGCCATTGAAACATTTGCAAATGCCACAATGTTTGTCAAAGTTTTCCACGAATACTCTGGATACACTTTCAACCATGCACCCGAGGTTTTTGGTATTCGTCGAGCCCATGATTTCTTTCGGAACAAAATAGGGTGCCAGCACGTTCCGGAACGAGATTTGATCGTGGCAGTACAACGCACAAATCATATGGCACCATTTTCCAGTTTCGATGATCGGCACTAGATAATCTGGCTTCTCCAGTGGGTTGCCTAGTATCGCCAGTTCTGTGTTTGTGGATTTAGCAAGACAAATGCAGCAAGAGTAGTTTGTGTTGAACTTAGGCCCCATGTCATTGACGCATGGGTCGCAGAGCCACTGCCTGACTGGCTTGATCTTTCCTGAAACACTTATTCCAGCACAAGAACCATGGACATTCACACCGCAATTTGAGCAAATCAAAACTTCCTGAGATGACGAGTCTAGACTGTCATGTTCCAAACAAATGGAGCAGTTTCTGTCATTCACTGCAAATGGCAAGTCAATTTTTGCTTGTTGGGGCGCCTGCCATCCTTGAACAAGCGACTTCATGTCAAGGAGTTGGCGATACTTGAACTCCTCAAGAGCTTGCTCGATCTTTTCCTTTGTAAGCGGTGGAAGCGCCTTTTTGTCACTCTTCGAAAGCGACAAAATCTCTTCAAGCTCATTTTTATAGTTGGAGTTGAATATCGGGTTCGCTAGTATTGTAGTGTCTGCATTTTTCCTTTGACGCTTGACAGGAGCACTCTTGACATCACTTTTTGTATCAGGTTGTTTTTCTGCTTTCACATTGTCTTCAGGCTCTTTTTTCACTGGGTTCTCTGGGGTTTGGTTGGCATCTGGACTTGCTTTTTTCCTCTTCGGCTTTATGCTAGGCTCGGTTTTCACAGAAGCCTGTCTCTTTTTTGGCCGTTCGGTCTTTGTCGGCTCAGGAGTGGTTTTCACTTCAACTTTTTTCTTCCTACCAACAGACTTTCCAAGGGTCTCTTTCTGAAGAGTTTTGTCCGAATCCTTGGACTTTAGTGAACTAGACTCTGTTGAAACGCTCGAAGTACTAGGAGATTTTCTGGCTCTCGAGTTGCTTCTGGCGACATTTACAGTTTTCTGTGTCTGCTTCGGGGCGGGCTTAGTCTCCTCTTCCACAACTTTCGGTACAGGCAGTGCTTGCATTGGTGCTTTTTGATGCCCATTGACCAGCTTTGAACGGTCAATTTTGTCAATCACGCTGCTTTCTGGATGGACCCAGTTGAGCTCGTATGACAACGCAACCCCCTCACTTCGAGCGTGTGAAAGAATCTTCTCGGCGTCAGCGACAAGCTCCGATTCAACTTTCTTTCTGTAGCCTCCAATACCTCTAGTATTCTTTTTCTCGACTTCCACAGGATCCTCCCAGTAGACGGCATATCTTCTCCAGATTTTGGCGCATCGAAAGCAAAGCCCTATGACGCAAGCAGGATCAACATCATCGACTTCTGATGTGTCGTCGTGCTTAGTGGTACCGTCGAATCCGGTGATTTTAAACCATTTTTGAGACTTGTATGATTTGCAATGCTTGCACTGAAATGGCTTTTTCTTGACGATAATCTTCTCATTTTCGTAAGCTGAGTCGTCCTCGCTGTCCGCGTAATCGTCCACCGTTGGCTTTATTTTCATCTCCAGATCCTTGGTAGGTTTCTTCTTTCTCCCGGGGTAGTTTCCCCATATTAGTTGACCCCTCTGAGTCTTCTTCCAAATGTAATAAAACCTGACAATCATCGAAGTAGGCTGAGATTTTACTTCTTTCGACACAGGGAACAATTCACTGCCATATTTCTTGACTCCTGCCTCAAATCTTTTCACCTCCTCCTTGTTGAACGTTGGCTCCTTGAGACTGACTCTGGTCAATTTAGAAATTGATTCTGAAGCCCTCCTCGTGTCTCCGTCTGCACTAATGTAAGCCTTGAGGAGAGCGTCAACAAAGTTTGGGGAGTTAGGGTGTAAGCCTAACTTCACGGCGAGTGGATCTTGTGAAACAACAAAAGCGTCAAATTTTTTAAAGTCATCGGCGATATCGCTCTTAAGTGGCTTCCACATGAGCGTACAGGTCTCACCAGATCCATCGTCCACCCCTCTTTCAATGTATCCTTTTGGCCTTGGCTGGAGCCATTGAGGGAAGTCCTTCGAGGGTACACCCTCGTACTCTTTTGGAATCGGGAGAGGCTTCACGGTATCAACCTCGATCTTCTTCCTCGAAGGTTTTTTGCCATTAGACGGCTTCTTCTTAATCTTTTCTGTGACAGATTTGTCGGTATCGTAATATACAATTGGATGTCCCTCGAACTCCGGGATGTTAGATACTTGATAACGCTGGCCAAGTGAAGTGGAAGCCCGTGGGTAATACGATCTATCAAAGGGATCCACGGCTTCCTCGAGACGAGCATGTAGACCCAAATACCGGATGTTCCACTCTTCTCTGAGTTTCCTTTCGAGAACTGACACAAGAGCGTCTCTGTTCAAGTACTCGATTGCCATCTGCTCATACTTTGGAAGTATAGTGTCGGGAATTTTTTTGATATTTTCAACAGATTCATCCTGCAGCAGTATAGAGTCTGGCAACGAGGATATCTCTTCTTCATTAGAAGACCGATTATCATGAGATAGCATCAACGTCTTCCTGCTGTGATACTCCAATTCATGCCTTTTTGTACACAAAGCACAAGACCAGCTGAACCCACGGCTTGGCTTTTTCATGAGTGGGGGGTCTAGGCAAAGCATGTGAAAATGTTTTTCACAGCCAGCACACGTCACCGAGTCGCTCAGGCCACACCACTCTGCGCAAACGTCACAGTGCGTGCTCATGGTCGAGGTGAAGTTATTGAGGAAGATCTTGGTCCGAGCACTTTCCATGGATACAAATTCGAATCGCTTGTTCAAAGCGAGTATATAGTTCCTGCTGCAATTGGCAGTATTGTCGATATACAGAAGCAATGTGGAGGTCTTGACGACATCGAAGAACTTTAAGATGTAACGGTCATATAGTTTGTCGAAGTAAAAGCAGTTCGGGAAGGACGAGTAGAACTCAAGAGCATTCGTCCATTGCAGCTGAGAACCTTTGGGCGGTGGGAAGTAAGTTTCGACATCCAGCTTATGGAGCACTGTTAGCAATCCTCGGAAGCTGGAGAGCGGGCACGAGTCACTGTGCATAGACGCAAATAAAAGCCGAGAATCCAAAGTGTGTTTCAGAATATCCCGCGGCCGATAGAACCATTGAATTTGGAACGTGTAGTTGGCGGCACTTTCGACCTCTTTCTCGGCGCAATTCTCATCCTTTCTTTTGAATCCCTTCACTCGGCCAATGTAATATGGCTCCCCTGGGGGCTCGCTGACCATATAAATGTAGTCACCCTTTTTGATCTGGAAGCAAGCTCGCAGCAGTTTTCTTCGAGGCCCCAACGGCTCAGGCTCTTTGCCCAGATGCTTGACTAGTAAGTTCTGTAAGTTCTTTAACTCGTACTCTTCTCTTTGCACAGATGTTACGGCAGGGTGTCGCGGACACGTCAATGTCTGTAGCACGGTATTGACAGTGGCATCAGCCAAATCAAGCTTGTGAGAAAAGTCTTCTGAGTTGACTAAGGGCGGCTGCCAGTTATACGGAACGACATTACCGGCTTCTGCTGCTGCCGGCGTGGCTCGCTTGCCGTTGGCTGGAGGCGTAGCTGGTTCCGAGTCCGGCTTGCCGTTGGTCAGAGCAGATTTCTTTCGGGGCGATTTCTGACCAGATTGGCCGTTGCCCAGTCTGCTGGCCGTGCTTGTCGCTGAACTGCTCGAGCTGACGTTCGCCAGATCAAAGACTGACTCATTGATCGTGTCCACGTAATTCTTATTGGCTGTGGCCTTCCGCTTGGGTCGTACCTGGGACATTCTTGTGAGGGGTGGATCTTTGAGCAGCGTGTTTCTATAGTTACAGATGACGTATAGCTAATTTGCAAGGCGACCGGGTGGGGCCAGTGAGGCTTTTAGGTGCCTGCTCTAGGGAAAAATTGGCACGTGTCGGAGGAGCAGATCAGACGGCCAATGAGAAATGAAGGGTGGATTTTCTTTTATGGCTCGTTCTATAACGATGTCATGCAGTCTCCAAGAATGATCTGATCAAAATTCGTCAGGGTAGAGAAAAAATGTCGATGTAGAATGGGAAAAGTGGTGGGTCTCAGGTCTCGTTTTTTCACCGTGCTTCGTCAGTCCACGATCTCGGCTGAGAACACACTTTCTTAGGTACAGAAAGCGTGAAAAATTTTGGCAAGCCATGGCTACGTGGATACCCTGACTTGGTCTTTTTCCGTAAGCTTTGATTTAAAAACTAAATTGCCAAGAAGGTTTATTTCTGACCGGCCTCGTTATGGCCTTTTACCTCACCGCGAGACATATTGCCGTGAAATTACAGAATATCGAGCGGTGAGTCCAAGAAATGTATGTATCTCTATATATATGCGTATGCATGAACCGATTTGAACTGAAAATTAATGCTTCAAAAGCTATCTACAAGGAAATCGCCAATGATTTGATGTCTCTTTATTGAGATGGGCAACTTCACACTTACCATGAGTCTGACAGTCCAACCGGCTGAGAAGAAGTCTTTATCACGAGTCTTCGCTAGTGCCCACGTACCCTACTTTGAGTGCTTGAGAAATCCTCTCGATTTCTTGCATGCTGGTGGCCTTCTCTAGCTCCTCTATTAGTAGAGCTTTCTCCTCTGGCAGGAGCTTCTTCATGGTGGTGTCCATGAGCCGCGTGTCTTTCAGCACGGGTTTTGTGGCCTTACTCCCATTGAGCAAAGCGTCGGCTACAGGCAGGCGATTTTCGTAGTCGGGGCCAAATAATTCCTCGGCTGCTGCTCTTTCCTTCTGTTTCACCTTCTGGCAGTCCAAAACCTTCAACTTCGGAAATAACCAAATCGCAAACGGACGGTACTGATGCTCCTCTATGACCTGGTTCCCAATCATCACTAGATGCTCAAGATCTCGAAGTACCCTCAATTTGGCAATCTCTGCAAAAGACGAAAGGCTGTTGTTCATGAGCAGAAGTGACTTTACTCCGCACCATGCTACTTGCCCCACGCTAGAAATGTTGTTGTTGGCCAAAAGAAGAACCTCAAGGTTGAATAGTTCAGGCACTCCGCTAAACTCCACGATATCGTTGTTCGTTAGATCGATAACAGAATATGCATCCTTTGTGAACTCGAGATTCTCAATGTATAGTATACGGCGATTGCGTAGCATTAGTGTCAGCAAGCCTTCCGGATTGATGACATTTGGGGCATTCTCGACAGCACTCGGCGTCAACTTCAGGAGCAGCATTGATCCTCAGGAAGAAAGGTTTTGCTTGTGAATTTTTATGGCGTTACTTCAGACGAATGAAATATGATTGGGAGGATATCAAGTTCGATGGGTTTCGCACCCGTACACCCCTGTTTAACACCTGGAGGCATATCAATGTCATCCCCAACAGGTGTTACTCGATCGAACGGATTAAAAATGAGATATAAGGTCGTGAATATGATTGCTTTAAGTGATTGGCCTTGTCTTGCATTGTGAGCTCAGTCAACTTTACTGCTGATGTGATGCATCATCTCTAAAGCTCCTCAATATATCGTCACGCACGAGACGCAGTTGTTACTCTCGTTCACTTCCAAGATACACCTCTGGTACCCATGCAATCGCAGCTGGCCCCAGGTTTGCACGTTTTTCGAGACTCTGGTTTCCATCAGCTCCGTCATATTTGTAGAAGTGGCATTTTTGAACTCCTCCGACGAAACAAGTTCGAGTTCGCAATCATCTGCATTGTCCGAGTCTCCTCGGTTCAAAAGCACAGGCTCGGAGTTTTCACTCTTGATCTGCTCGATAAAATCTTCCCCGAATTCATCAAAATACATCTCGGAATTCACCAGAGGAGATTCTGAGTCAGTCCTTGTGCGAATAGTCCAGTTGCATTTGTTCCATTGCATGAAGTCCAACGACTTGATATTTCCACCATTGTGGATAACTATTTTCTCCAACACCCCGCCGTTTCCGCTGGCTGGGTTTAGATTGTATAAGAAGTCAATTCCGTGTCTGAAGTAGTTGTGGAATTTGTACACGGAGCACGCACCGGGTGTTGTCTTGGATCCTGGCCTAAGGTGTTTGTGTATCAGAAGCCTAGAATCAAACTTGTTGAAGTAAGAGTCTGGCGGCCCGAGCAAGCGTAACACGTCTTGCTGAGTAGACTTCCCAATCTCTATAATAGCCGATGTTCGCTGATGCTTAGCGAAGAACCGCAATTCTGCTGTGCCCGTGCTAAGCGTGATTTCGATGTTTTCAATAGACAAGTCTGACGAGTGTGATCCGTCGATTGGCTGCAATATCTTGCGAGAGTTTTGTTGCATTTTGGCAATAAAAGAAGGATAATCACCACCTTCGAAAATCGCCAATGAAACGCACGGGATGTCGCCGGCCGTCTCCCAATTTGTGAGCTTGGATAGAATCTGGTTCTTGTCCCTCAAAGAAGAAATTCGGCTACGCAAGTCCTCCAGTTTGATTTCAAACTTGAAAGCAATTCCCGGGTAGCTGAGAATATAGGAGTTGGCTGACATGTTGAGCTCGCCTGGGAATGTTGGGCCAAAAATCTTGTTGTATACCTCTTTTAAAGTTGGTGGCAGAAGGTGTTTCCTATTTTGTAACTGTAATATTGTTTGGTCATTGGTGCCTAGCACTAACTCCTCGTCGCTCGGTGTATGGTATACGATGTCGTTGAGGTAGTGGCCCTTATACAAGAGCTTAAGGAATTCGAAATTTAGCACCTCAATTAGACGCAACGGCTGCGTCCCCGCTGCGTCAAACATTAGCCGAACACCTAGCTTGGGAAGTGACATCAACAAAGGCGTATCGAGGTACTTCTCTTTTGAGTAGGCGATTTCCAAGCGCTGGCGCAGCTCTCTTAGTTTGGTTACTGTGTGGTAAAGCAGGCTGCCCAAAACAAGAGTTTTGTTGAGGCTCTCGCTGGGGAAGATCTCGGCTGACGACATTGAGTGGATCCAAAGGATGTCGATGTCAAAGGCTGAGTTTGAAAAGTGCCACTGAGAATGTTGAATTACAGCAGCGCAGGCACAAATAGCGAAACCTATCTGGTCGTTCTCGGGTGCCCAGCGGTATTCCAAAGCTGTCTGGAGACAAGATTTCACAAAGATGGGGTCCTTTCAAGGCTCTCGAAACGGACAACGCGGCCGGGTATTTGCCAGGGGACAGAAAGCAGAAACTTTTTTGAAAGATGAGTCCAGATAATCCACGGCGAATCAAACAAAGAAATACACAGACTCCAGGCGAAAGGAGGAAAGGGGTAAGGTTCGTTGTGTCAGGGACTGATAAGAGCAAGAGCTTACACGTGATTGTCAATATGCAGGCTTATCACTCGAATGTGACGAAACCCGCTTTTGCTATCTCAGCGTTTCAGTTCGTTAAGGAGCGATGGGCTGTTACGAGGATGTCGATACAACCTACAAGGATTCGAAATTTCGAATTGTCAACGGATTCTTGTGGGCGCTAGTAAAGATGATCAGTTCCAGCACCAACTTTTCTTCTGCCGTGCTGCCCCACCTAGCTGCAAACTGCGCGAGGAGGGTTGACCGTAGCACCGTCGAGAGACAACACCGTCGCATGTGCCAACTTCGGAAATAGTACCACTTCAAGTTAGTTATCTTTGTGCCAAGTAATTAGCATGTCATTTATTTCGTGCTTCGCCCTTCATTAGTTATTGAAATCAGTTCTCCCCCTCAAATTATTCCTTACTGTGCTCCTCAGACTCGGCTGGAGAGAACGTGCCCCCATTCGAAGTCACACCGTCCACAGCCTCGTGGTTTTTGGCTTCCTTGTCCTTCTTGGCAGCCTCTCTTAGCCTCGCCACTTTGGGGTCCAGTGATCTGATTGGTTCCAAAACGTATGGCGATGTCTTGGGGCCCAAATCATCGGCTTCCTCTTCGTAGTAGTAAGCGAACTCGCCGATTTCAGCCAAGTCAACACCCATCAATTCTTCATCCTCGTGCAACCTCAATCTTAAGAACGGAACCCTGTCCATAATCAACAAAATGATAGAAGTGACAACAAAGGACCATGCACCGATGGAGACAGATCCTGCCAATTGATAGCCTAGTTGGATATAGTGATGGTTCATCCAGCCACCGTCAATTTTGGTGGAGCCATCTGTGGCTGCAATGTAGTCAGCTGCAAACAATCCGGTCATCACCGAGCCCATGAATCCTCCGACACCGTGCAAGGCAAAGACATCCATACCATCATCAATTTGCAAGATGTTCTTCAAGTCAACGGCAAAGTTACAAACAACAGCGGGAACAACACCAAATGCCACAGCAGTGTAGACCGGAACGTAACCTGCAGCTGGAGTAATACCGACAAGACCAGCAATGGCGCCCATGCACAATCCCACGGTAGACCATTTTCCACCGGTTCTGAAGTAGTCGACAAACATCCAGGTCAAACCACCACTGGCTGCAGCGAGATTGGTGTTGACACAGGCGTACCATGATCTGATCGTGGCATTACCGGTTGAGCCACCGTTGAATCCAAACCAACCAAACCACAAGAAAACAGTGCCGAAGACAATAGAGGTGACCGAGTGTGGTTTGTACTTTGGCACCTTACCGGAGGTCAAAGGATCGTGTCTCTTACCCAAGACGAGAGAGTATGCTAAAGCGGCGAAACCCGAGTTCTCATGCACTGGTCCTCCGCCAGCAAAGTCCAAGGCTCCCAAGTTGAACAACCAGCCGTTTCCTCCCCAGACCCAGAATGCAATAGGACAGTAGACGACAGTCAACCAGATAAAAAGAAATACCATCATAGGGAACAATCTGGCTCTTTCGCAGCCAGCTCCCACCATCAAGATGGCAGTGACACAGGCAAACATGCCTTGAAAAAAGCAGAACAATATGTCTGGAACAGTGGTCACAATACCCGGGGCACCAAGAACCTGCTTCAAGCAAAAATTCTGCAAGTCGCCCAAGAATTGAGACTTGGTGGAATGTGAAAACACGAGAGAGTAGCCCCAGAAGAACCAGTGGAAACTCGTGAGACAAGCGGCCATTATTGAAGCCCACAACAAGGAAAGCGCGTGCTTCTTTCTACTGATTCCCGAGTATAATAATCCGACTCCAGGAATCATAATCCACACCAATGCAGCAGAAATGCCAACCCAGACCATGTCGGCAGCGACAAACTGGTCGTTCAAGTTTTGCGTGAGGGAGTCTCCCCCAGTGCCCGTGCCAGAAAAAGTTTCTGTGCTCATGGCGGATTCAGTACTAGACATGGCCGGACGATACAGAGAAGTATTAGGAAAGAAAAAGGTATTAAAGCTAAATAAGCCCGAAGAAAAATTAGTGTCAGGTCAACCCAAATGGAATATCAAAGGATTATGTGAGGGAAATATAGCCAGATCTGGAATAACGAGCCAAACAAAGCAGCTAAGCCCAATGGGCAGAAATTTGTCTTTCATTTATACATAGGGCCCTTGTGATGCTGATAACAAGCGATAACATTCAACCAATCAAAACGGGGGACTTGCCGGCCGATAGCATCGCTCGATGCTCATTCATGCATATAAGCCGCACATGGGAGATAACGCAGGCGCAGGACTGTACACATCCCGAGACCGCTTTGAACCAGTCGGTGCTGCGTTCGCTCGTTTGAGACTAGAGGCGCGACTGAGTCATTTATGCTTGGAACGGCTTGCTTGTTTACGAGAAGGAGCGGAACCGTCCGTCGGGGTATTTTAGAGTGAAGTCCGAGACAAGGCCTTACCAAAAGAGCTAAACCCTCAAGCAAAGTGAATGAGAGACAAGAGAAGCCCCGGCCATGTCTTCGAGTGTAAATTGCTTTCCATTATGCAAGAATACACCGCAACAGCCTCATCATGAGATCTGAACAAGAAAAAAGAAAAAGCGGTACAGCATGAAGGATAAGGCGGAGGGGTATTGTGAAAGGCTAAGAAAAAAATGTGGTACAGGCTAAACCCAGCAAATTGCATGAGATTATAGGCGTGGTACTTTTTTTTCTTTGTCCTTTACGAGACCGGCAGAAGATTGAGTTCGCTTACGCTCGTGCGTGTCCCCTTGAATAACTCAATCGGGAGCTTGGCTCGCGAGGCTCTAGGCACTTTACGTGCTCTAACGAAGCGAGCTGAAAGAGTTCACTTTTTTCAACGCATTATTATCGCTAGATTTGAAGCTGGCGAATAAACGTTCTTTCTTTCCACCGACCGGTAAATACATAGTATCCCACAGCCACGTGTGTTTGCGTGTTGTGATTGCCGGCGAACGCCTAGATTCACGGATGTGTCAATGTTCCTCTTGATAATCGCACGGGACCCTTGCCGGAGGCTCCTTGAATTGTTATGAGCTGCAATGATTTCTTGCTCGTCGGTCTCGACTTTTTGACTCGCCTTAACGTGTGCCTCATAGAATCACACGCGACTATTCTTTTTGGCAAGACTACCGACGTTTGATCACGTGTACAGTAATCATACCACTTTTCAGCAAGAGACAGGCGACTAATTTTTTCTGGTCTCCTCCGTGCTCTGTTATCGACCAATTTGAATGTGAAGGATTCTCCGAGATATGAGGGTGTGTTTAAAAGTTTTCTATTGCAAGCGTCATCACTTAAGAAAACACATTTCTAAGCTGTCTGAGTGAGGAAGACGTTCGCTTGAATACATCCTTATGACGGATATGGCTTTCACAAAAGACTCATGAGTGTGCTTTTAGTTAGGTGGAGCACCAAGTTTTGATGCAGAAAAGATATGGAGTATCAGAATCGTGGTCTTATTCGTTTCTCTACTGTTTCACCTCGCGTGCTTCAGTAGCTGTGGGAGAGCGGCTTTGTTGTAGAATTCCCTAGCGCTTTTGTAGACACCGTTAAGGAGTTTTTTGAGTCGAAACAACTTCCTGCAAACACAATCTTTGGGAAACGACGGATGATGACTCTATCAGCGCGCGAGTACAGAAGTGGTCCATAGAATCGGGAAGCGGGAGAATTCTTCGCCCACGGGGAATGTTTGGGCTTGATCAAACCGTAACTTTTAAATGCTCAAGACAAGCCCGAGACTCAGAGGAAATAGGACCTGTTTACGTCCTCGCATTGGGCAGTCTTATAGTAGTGCCAAAAGAAATCAACTGGTCATGATAGCCCACAAATGCGCTTTTGATCTCTGAAACGATGGTAGAGCCAGAACAAATCCTATTTCGGAGGCCAAACCACCAGTGACGGGCCGTTCACTAAGAGTTTCGGTATCTCTGCTCGAAGGACTTCGCATCTTCCTGACCAAGGAAATCAAAAAGAGGGCTCTTCGTCCCAAAAAGCTGGAACTGGCTGTGATAGAATTATCCACTTGTACAATCAACACTCTGCCTACTAGCTTCTTGGATTCCTGATATGTAATGGCACGCGCCCTTTCTCGGGTATTCTCGAGGAGCAATAACACGAGCCTTCACCCGTGCTACGGCTCACTTCATTGTTCGATTTCTATAGTTCAATTTTTCAAAGCTTCATCCATAAGGCGAGACTCGAATGATTCCGATGATCAGGCGCAACCCCCCATATGAATAGACCAGAGATTTCTCCCAGCGAGTGGCCCCCGCACCAAGTGGATGTCTTGCGGCTGCCTAGATTTGAGGTCAGATTTATATAGCACGTCGCAATAACAGATAGGAGTGATTTCGAACGGTTTTCCAAAAAAGTCTTTTTCGGTCCTGAGCTAGCCGAGTCTGAGTATATCTGTCATGAACACAGTGCTTTTTGGACAGCAACTGGGCAAGTAGCCGTGCCTCCAATAGTTATAGTGGAAGAGGTAATTGATGCGAAAGTGCGGTCAGAGACTGCAAAAAACATATCTTGCGGCCTAATTAGGGAGACGTGCAACTCTTCATACGAAACAAAAAAATACTTAGCGATGGAATTCTCTAACCGTACTTTCACACAAAGCCGCTTTAAAGCAGAAGCATCTAAAAAGCTGTTCAAAAAAGCAAAAAATATTCCCGCGGGCTCCCTGGTGTCTTTTGGACCATTTCGGTGACCCCAATCTCCAACGGTCGGAACCGCGCTCGACCGCTGTACCCGGGGCACACCATCGTCTGGCGTTGCTCTTTTCTCGCGATCAATTTCACCAGGACCTGCGCACAGAATCACTCACGGAAACTTTCCTCCGGAAAAACACCCAAGTGCACCCGTCGATTCCGGACCAAGCACCAGCCCATATCCTAGCCTGGGCCCATTTGTCAAGAGAAGCCTTCTGCTGAGCGTCTTGCCATACTGATAGCTATTTCGGAATATATAGACATCTCCTACAGGGACAATTTGATCGCAAGCATACATAAACTTTGACGTGCTAGTGACTTCCCTCTGCCAAACACCCTCTTATTTTTGCGTTTCAACAAAATGTCAGAATCCGACTTCTCCACCACAATCTTGACATCCAAGCCTCCAGAGGAGGTCGCCAACTTTCTTTCCCACTCTTTGCAGTTGAGCTCAAAGCTCATAGAAAAAAACTTGCTCGTGTGGTTCGCCAACTATGCGGCCATGATTGCGAGATACAACCAGGATTTGAATGCGTTGGTGGCCAATGGCCGCAATTTCTTCACGGGAACCAACTCGGAGTTCGGTTCTCTTGACAAAATCTGGAATTGCGTTGCCTCCTCTGTGATGTCACAGATTCAAGTGAACGAGTCCTTGATAAAGACCATTAAAAAGGACGTTTTGGGTCAATTCAACTCCGTTTTCAAGGATGACTTCAAATATTCCGAGTTGTTGGTCAATTCCGAGGAGCTTTTGGAGATGAAAAGTCACCTAGATGATTCCGACGGTGCCTACAACTGGAATGTTAAGGCCCCTGCGATTCTCAGCAACTTTGAAAATTACAAGAAGTTCGAGAAGGATTTGCTTTTCAACGCCTTCATCTCATACTTGAACACCGTAAACTCGAAAACCTCTGGCTTGGTTCACAAGAACGAAAATGCCGTTAATTTCATTCTAAAAGAGTATCACATCGACAAGGAAATGCTGCTCTACACGGACTATATGATCGAGACAAATGCCCCCGCAATTGAAAGCACAAATAAAGCGTCAGCCCTGGTTGACACATCATCTCCAAGGCCACAATCAAAAACGAGGCCTTCTGCTGTTTCTTTGGCTTCAGGATCTACCTCGGGAAGTTCTCCTGTAAAGGAAAAGAGAAAGTCAAAGTTGCGGCTGAAGATGGGTTCCATTCTCGGTAGAAAGAAGAAGCATTCCTCTTTGAACCAATCAGAAACTATTCCCGAGGACGTTTCTGCAGTCTCCATACCCTCTAGACAGGGGACGTATGTCTCACAGTCAGAAACAAGAAAGTCTATGCAAAACGCTCCTCCTTTATCCGGCGGCAGACCCATTTCTGCCTCAAAAAAGGAGTCGACACCACTTGAGACTGAATTGACTGGCCCCGGATCTGATGCAGTCAACGTCAACGCTCCGCCAGCCCGCTCGCAGAATAGCGAGCCAGCTTCCTATGTCCCTCCAGGAAACAAAAAGCCGGAGGCCGTTCAGCCAACGTTCGATGCGCCACCATTGAAACCACTGCAGCCACAGGAACTTGGGACCACTGATGCCGCAAGACCTGTACACGATGTCGAGCTCGAAAAAAACATCGAGGAGGTGGCGAGTGAAAGAGCCGATGACGACCCTAACTTTGTCAAATATGCGTCATCTGAAGATGAGAGCGATGTCCCAATGGATAAGAATGGCAGGCCGTTGTCCCTTCTCAATGCTCATGACTTGGGCCAACCTCCCAAAGTCGACAATGACTCGGATGCTCGCTCAAGGAACACTTCGTCCGGTAAGTACAGCTTTGAGTATGGCGATGAAACCAAGTCAATTTCAACTCCACAACACACTCCAATTGCGGAAGCCGTGCCTCAATGGGAATCATTTGACAGTGAGCATCCCGCGCCTGTGCTACCCGAGAAACCATCAGATCAAGAAATTCCAGGTGTGTCCTCTGAGTCTTTGCCAATGAATTCACAACATCAAAAGAGAAACATTTCCCAACAGTCGAGCACAGTACGTCCACCACCACCGCCACCACCCTCGAGAAAAGTGCATCATGTTTCTCAGGATACTCGAAGAGACTCGTTCCAAGCACTTCCCAATGCTCGAGACTCCCAGTTTCAGCCACATGGCGCTGACAGAATGTCTCTTGTGAGTCAGACAACCGGAAACTCTTTGTTGAAACAAGATCATTTCAAGCATTTTGGCTCCCCGGAGGGAATCATTCGAGAAGGCTTGAACACTTCTATTGCTGAAATCATAAACGCTACATTTAATGACGGTAAGATTACGAAGGCTCAGGTTTTAGGTGAAATCGCTTTTAACTATAACTCGAGCAAGCCATTGGATTCTCTCACGGTGAACATTCCCACACAATTCTCAAAATTTCTTTTGAATGATCAGTTGATGTCCAAGCACGGCAGTGAGAAATACACTCTACATTTGGCTCACATAGCAGGCAAGACCTTGGGAGGAATCAAGTATCTGCTTGACCTGAGCTTCGATAGTGTTCCAATCTTGGTGAAACAAATATGGAAATTCGAGCCTCAGCAGGCCAGTCTCATCATCAAGATTTCGTTGAACTCGGCATACAGCAACAACATCAGACTCGAGAATTTCTCAATCTCTGCTTCATTGGATGGCTCCGTCTCTTCGATTTCCGCTTCTTCGAAGCCAGAAGGGTCTTTCAACAAAGATCTCAACAGAATCACGTGGAGATATGTCGAGCCTTTGGATCTCAATTCCACCACTTCAGAAGTCAAACTAATTGCCAGAATTATGACCACAGGCGTCGCCAAAGAATCTCCATCTGGAACTAGATTGAGATTCACGATAAGTGAAGGTGCAAATCCAAACGTGAAAATCCTAGACTCCTCCTACCAATCCGTTCCAAGCATATCAAGTCTATCAAGCGGCAACTATAGCTCTCATGTATAGCGATTTACGAATATTCGGTGGGAACGAAGGGTGTAAATCAAGAAAAGAAAGTCAACTTTGGACAATGAAGTGTTTGGGTGCAGAGCCCCTCACACATGTTTAATGAAATGTATGTATCTCTATGAAATTTTGTGTTCATCCCATAGTATGTAAGAGCGATAATGTGTAGAAATTAAAGCAACTTGGAATGCTTGATATCCTTCTTTAGTCTGTAAACCACAACAATGACAGCGACAATTCCCACAACCAACGGTATCAATACCCACTTGACGATTGTGCTGAGAAGTTCGGAGTCTGTGGACCTCGTATCGAGGGATTGATATTGACCCTGGATCTCCTTGTGATTGTCCATTAACAAGTCAACCTTGCCAGAAACGCTGTGGACCTCCGAGCGGTGCTTCCTGATCTCTTCAATAACTTCTTGATTAAGAGTGCGAACTGACTCTGTCATTTCCTTGTAATGAGAAGCCAACAAGCTCTCGAAGTTGTCGTATGTTGACTTCAACCCTCCTAGAACAGACAGTTGCTGGCTTTGAATCTGTTTTATGCCATCTATGGCCACAGACAAATCCATTAATTTAGTGACGTCAAAAGCATTTACTGTTTCTTCTAGAAGGGTTAATTTGGACGCAATCTCAGATAACGAGGAATCGAGTTTGTCAAGATTTTGCGCAGGGGCCACATTTTGTCCTTGGTTCGCCATAATTTTCTCCATGAGCGAGGGACGCTTTTGCTGTGGTCTGCTGGTGGGCTCTGAGCTTTCAACTTGCGTGACGGTGACCACTTTAGGTGGAGGGCCACCCGCCACACCATGATCGTCGATTGCATCCTCAGAAAGCTCATCGTAAATGTCCATTTTCAAAATTTCCCAGTACTCTTTTGAGACCGGATTCGTTGAAGCAGAAACTCCCAAAAGAAGATCGGAGTTGATATTGCCGAAAGACAACGCATCCGTGCTGAAACACAAGTTGTTATCGATCTGTACTTTGAACCAATTTTTCGAGGAGGAATAAGATATGCGCAAGGTAAAAGGGACCATAGAGTCCAAATAATTTACCTTGCATCCACCTAAAGCGTTTGCCTCGGCATTGACTACGTCCTTTGACCCATCATTGGCAAAGATTTTAAGGCCCTTATAGTCCAAATTGTTCATCAAAAACTGCAACCCGTCAAAACGCTTTGGGCCTCCAAAGTTCAGGTTGTCATCTGGGATCGAGCCATCAAGCAACCAGAAAGATAGGCCATTGGTTTCAAAAAACGTGTGGTCGTCGACGTCTTCCTGCTCTGAGTTTCTAAACATCAAATCGATAGTCCATTCGTCCTTAGAATTTGACAAGGGATGCCGAGACCAGAGTGACCCCTTTCCTTCTTTCACAAGCAAGCGGCCAGCATCAAGCTCCATTGTGCCTCTGATATCCCAGTCAGGGTAAAGATCAGAGACACCATCGACTTTAAGCAAGCTGGGAAGAGAATGTCTGCTCTGGCGGTCGAATTCTTGTTCATTGTTTATAAGTCGTGCCTCAGGGACGATCGCCAACGCTGGCAAAGCAAAAAGGGCAACTTTCAAAAGCTGACTGGTTTTCATTGCTCGAAGCTAGTTTGAAATCTCGTAGTCACGGGAAGATTTGCGCTTTGCTGTCCAGAACAAGAATAGACAAGGTTCGTTATTTAAAGAGACATCACTTAAACCCGTACACCCAAATTCGGCAGCTCAGTCCTTATTTTTCTGTAGTTTCCTGTTGATAGTGTGTTGCCAAACATAATCGAACTTTTTTGATTTACGTGAGGTTTCAGCCTCTTCAAGCAAGCGTTTACTTTTGGTTTCTGCTACGAGACTTGATAGCAGTTCTCATGACGTAATGGGTTTTCGCAAAGATACGCGTTGGTGCTTCTGAGTATGTAAAGTCACGTGAGAATAGTTACCTCGAGTCGGATATAATCATCGAGGCTTTTTGCATCTGCAGTGGTAAAATTGAGAATCTGCAATGTGATGAGTTTGTGTGAATGCGTTTTGGGATTGGTTCTATCCTTGGTTTTTTCTTCCGATGTTCCTGCGGGCTTTCCACACGCCTCCAAGTTTCTGCATGGAGTCGAAGCTCACGTAAGGCAAGCTAGTCTCTGATCCAGACATACCTTTCGTAAACTCTACCGCTGGGATTTGGCCCTCGCCCCTAGCGAGAATCACCGAATGTCCATTGTGCTTCGCTAGCTGGATCTGGTCCGACACGTATGTTTCGTCTCTTAGATATATATTGAAAGTTTTCTCAGCGACATCCACCAGATGAACCATGCAGAGTCCGACGTATGAGCAGTCAAGCATAGTGAATTCTGATCCACTCAAATAATAATTTTTGGGAGACGAGGGTAGGTTTCTCACTATGAAAATACCCATGATTGTCGCTTCTATCAAGGCGTACACGTCTGTCATAGTCATTTCCTCATCAGCCTCAAGGTTTAAGACACTTATAGCGGAAACGTAATCAGATGAAAACTTCAAAGGCGCGTTGAAGAGAAGCGGTTTGGAAAAATCAAGAGTCTGGCTTGGAATGTGATGGAAGTATAGAAGTTTGTTACGAATCAAGAGGTCACTTTTGCTTAAGGCCCTGGCTCGCCGCACGCCTCTGACAATTGAATGATCTTTATATTGGAAGCCCGATAAGACATCAAGATCAGGATGATCAGCTTCTTCAAATGCATCCGGCTCAAAATTGTTCAAGGAGAGCGCATCATTATGAGTCAAATACACCATTTTCTTCGGATTCAATGCGCGACTGAATTCCATGAGAATTTCCTTCCCGTAGCCTTTGATCCACGAAGGATACTTGACTACAAGCGGGATCCCTTTAGGTTCATGATGTTTTCTGTAGTGAGATAGTAAATCATGACACAAATGCGAGTAGAACCGAGGGCTTTCTGCAAAAGATTTGAAGCCATAGTAACGATGAGCATGATCTTCGTTGTGGCCGTCCTGACACCAAAAGGAAAATTCACCAAAGATCGGCTTTCGTATGACCCGCAAAGAGAGACAGCCAGGATTATCACAATCAACGCTGCCAGGATCTAGATCTAGATAAGCCACAGCCTCTATTTCAGAAAGCACTATATTGTTCAACATGGCCCTGGCAAAAGTCTTCTTCCCACTATTGTGAACTCCAAACACAGCAACAGTTTCCATTTGGCGGCAGACACTGTTCAACGTCCTCAAAGCATACTGATCGAAGAATATAGTGCTAGACGCGTCTTTGGCATGCTGCACAACTTCAAATGTGTACTCAACACGCTGTTGTTTGTAGAGGTTCGCCAACAGAGGGCTGTAGATACCAATCTCCTCGATTCCAAGGGACAAGTTCTCTAGCTCTATAACAGTGGGACACTCAGAAAAAATTTGCTCTTCTTTTGCTTGGGCCTCGGAAGGATGCTGCTGGCTAGGAGCTGCTGCTAGTGTCGGTAGAGACTCAGCCGAGCTAGTGACGATGGGGAAGGATACTCCACAAGGAGCGTGGTGAGCATTGTTGACTAGACAGATGCCGCGAATCACTTTGAGCTGGTATATACCATTGACGACTAGAAACTGCGAGGGAAGAAGACCCACAACAACCGATGTCGGCGTGAAGATGGAGTTATCAATGGTGAATTCAAAGTTGGATTTTTCCACCTGGTTTGTGAGTAAAATCTCTACCGGGTGCGGGTAGCAGAAGTCTTGAACACCCGGCTGCTTCCCGAAAGCAGCGAAAGCACTCATTTCATTGAGCTTATTCTGTTGACGGCTGGAGATGGACCTTGAGTAGAATATGTATGTTGGTCATGTGACTTAACAAGTCCGGAGTGCGATGCGATCTTAGCTGTGGGTAAAAGAGGTACATCGGCCACCTCCAACGAAGAGTTGACAAAAGCTCTTACTAGACGATGACAGACTTGGCGAGGAAATAGATAAAAGCGCTGCTACTAACACTAAGCGAAGTATTTCAAAAGATTGTGTCGTTTCCATAAATAAACTAGGTATCTTGCAAAGCATTACCTGCAGTACACTGGCTTTTGTTGAGTCGAGACCAGACTTTGAGATTCGAAAATCCCCTGTGGAAAGCAGAAGGGTCAGCGCAGAGAGGATATCTTTAGCTTTTACTGATGATGGCTTGCAAGACTTTTGCTGCCTTCACAACGGTTTCGTCGGTGTATCTCCTTCCCGTCAATTGAAGGGATATAGGAGCCCTCACGAAGTCTTCAGGGCCAGTGTAGAGGCCATATTCGTATTCCTCGACATCATTGCGAGGTCTATACGAGGTGTCCTTAGCATCTAGTTCAGGATCCACATGCAAACCCGTGGGGAAAACGACATTGGGGAAATCGAGCATATTCCAGAGATTGGTGTATCCCCAGTAATGAATGGTCTCTGGCTTGGAGGCCACTGAGACATAAGTGGGAGATAAGATGAAGTCAATACCGGAATCATTCATCTGCTTCAAGTACCTATTTCGGTTCTTGTCTCGGATGTAGCAAAGTTTCTGTACTTCGAGCCCGGAAAGACCAGCGTCTCCACAGCCGAAGGAGAAGTTTTTCGCCGTCAAGGGCAAGATTGGCTCACCGGAGATGGCAAGCTGCTTTTTCTGAGTGGAATTTCCATCAGAGTTGTATCCTGCGTAGGCTGCTTCCACGATTTCCTTGACGTTGACATTCTCCCACTCTACGATGGACACGCCTGCTTCAGCAAGTCTCTTAGCTGCAGTCTTCAATCCCCTGATGATCGGAGGGGTGGGCTTGACGTATCCATCATCGTAAATGATTGCGATTGTCAATAACTTGGCATCGGGCTCAGCAGTTTCCTTCCAGGGAATTGGAAGCACCTCCGCGTCAGTTTTCCATGGCTCTTTCGCAAGGCAAGCCTTCATGAATAGATCCAAATCATCTGCGCTTCGAGCCAAGGGGCCCAACACGGGAAACACGAGCTCCTGAACCTGACCGACATACCCGCAAGAGGTATCCATCAAGGAGAGGCGCTTGGATGAAGGGCGGAGCCCCCATACACCGCAGAACGCGGCAGGTCCCCTGACAGATCCTCCGATGTCACTTCCCAAGCCAAAGACGCTGCCTTTCATAGCAGCAATGGCACCTTCTCCACTTGAGGAGCCACCTGGATTCAAACTCGTGTTCCATGGGTTCCTCGTTTTCCCCGTGATATTGTTGTTGGAGCACAAGTGCATCATTGTCTGAGGCTCGGACGTTCTCACATAGAACACTGCACCCTGATCATACAAGCTTTTGACAGTAGCGGAAGTCTCTATCGAAACCTTGTCCAACCACCCCACAAAACTAGAATGAGTAATTCTGCCCTTTATGTCGAGATGTTCTTTCAAAGACACGGGCAAACCGTGTAAGGGCCCCACGACCAAGCCATGTTTTTGGTAATACTCGTCAAGCTCCTTGGCTCTTTGCAATCCTTCGTCCACAAAGAGCTCCATAGCACAGTTAGTGAATTGATGAGCAATCACAGCCCTTTTGGCGTACGCCTGAAATGTTTCCACAGCAGTAATGTTTCCTGCGGCAATCCTCTTAGCGAGAACGACTCCCTCAAGCCCAGTCAACTCTATTTCCTTGTCCAGCAAGAAGTTCTCACCAAGCTCAATTGCATTGAGTCCTTCGTCCAACTCCGCTTTCAGAGGCAACTTGGAGTCTGGAATCTTATACGGATCCTGGATCCCAGCACGGAGTTTGTCGCAGTATGCGGCGATTTTCGCTTCCCAAGTTTTGAATTCGGCTAAGTCGCTAGTGGTGTCGGCGGAATATGCAAACAACATGATATCAAAGAAGGAGTGAACGAGAGTGAGTTTCGGTATAAGTGAGGCAGAAAGGGAGTCTCGAAGTAAGCACCCAAGAACAATTCACAGAGAAGAAATAACCAAGATTTGCATCTGACGACAAAAGGCGCCTTGCATTCAGGTTAGTCAGCTAATGTCTCAAAGCGCTATGTGTTTCCGGTCGGACGCGTGTTGGTTCACGCGAGGCATGCACGTTGACCAATTATCCAATTCCGACCTTCCTCAGACCGCATCGTAATCAACAGGACGCCACTGATCGATGGTCGTTAGGTACGCGTTATCAGTGGACTGCATAACGCATCATTTTCTTATCAGTAAAATGAATTTAACCGAGATACCGAGCAAGCCGAGCAATCCCAGCTATTGGAGATCTCAGTTGAGATGGGCGCATTAATTAATCGGTGATAAACAGAGGACTCACGTGGCAGCGGAGTTTTTTTTTGCCCAAATACTGATTTTATTCCGGAGTATTCCTACCGTTTCAGGTTCGAAGTACATTATTTTGATGCGTCGTATCGACAGAGATTGGTTCACGTGACTTCAATGGTTTGAAGCTCGCAAGGGCCAATTCCGCTTCCTATTTGGAAGATAAGCTCAGGTATCCGAGAAACAATCACCAGAATATCGCGAAAAATCAGCAGTAGACAGCTCCTCAAATTAATAATCTCGGGTGAATATGTGTCTTACTCTCAGACATCTCATTCTGGACCAGATGGCGGTGGCTAATGTGTTGTTTGATGTGCCTCGGTTTTGTCGGTTGCTTCTTGAACTGAGAACGAAAAAGGCGTCTGCGGAGAGTTTTTCGTATTGACTAAGCTCTCGTGAAAGCTAGCCCTCATCTTAAAACGACCTCGAAAAGATTAGGCGAGCTGGTGTTATTAAGAAAATGTATCAATTAGGCAAACCGAACCATGTTGTGTCTCCAAAAGCTGGACCGTTCGGTCTCAAAGCCCCCTTCCCTGAGCTATAATACACGCACATCAAAAGCCAGAAAGGTGCTTTTCTTGCACATAATGAATTTCAGATAGCCCGTTTACCTTGATGGTAGATAAGCGACTGTTAATGTTGTGAACGTTTTCTTAAAATGGAAGTTAACCCATTTTCGAGCTTATCTGGTCCTTCTTCGTAGAACGACCAAACATTCAAAAGCCAAGTTCAAGAATGTTCTTAATTAAATTGTTTATTTTTGCACTAGTTTCCCCGTTCTAGAAAGACCTCATGACAATTGATTACTCGGCCGTACCAGGCACGAACCATCTCGTGGAGCTCGAGGAGAAAAGGAAAGATATTGTCTTGATTCCTGCGCCATCAGATGATCCAAATGATCCGTTGAACTGGTCGAAATCTCGCAAGTACTTACATGTGTTCTGCGTGGTTTTGTACGTGTTTGCGACCGGTATCCCGGGAACATGTATTTACTCCATTCTCACAAACATTGCTGCTTCTGACGGAATCCATATCACAGTGGCTGAGTTGAATGCGGGGACGGGTTACAATTTCTTGTTCTTGGGATTGGGGTGTCTAATTTTCCAACCTCTCGCAATGCAGTATGGTAAAAGACCGGTGTATCTTTTTTCAACTGTATCGTGTGCTATGTTGTCTTTGTGGCAGCCTTTCATCAAATCCAACGGGGTGTGGATCACCGCAAAGATTTTGGCTGGAATTGTCACCGCTCCAATCGAGGCCTTGCCTGAAGCCACCATTTCAGACATGTTTTTCGAACATGAGAGAGCCACCTACATGGGCATCTATGCCTGCTCCTTGTTTGGTTCCAACTACGTTGCCCCATTGGTGGCTGGCTTCATCAATCAAAATTCCCAAAACTTGGCCGTTGGCGACTGGAGGTGGGTGATTTTTTGGGCAGTGATCTTTTGCTCAGTCAGCTTTATTTTCCTCTTCATTTTCATGGAAGAGACCAATTACGAGAGAAGACTAAGGGTGAAAAAAAGCGAGGATGGTCATTCTATTGCTGTGATCACAAGCAACGGTCCTATAAGTGGAAGAAGAGACGAGAAGAAGGGCCCTTCTGTGAAAGTTTCTTCTCAAAATGCCTCAGAAGAAGAGGTTGATAGCGAAAACCTCGGGGGAAACTTTGGTAATCTTGCTGAATTTGTCGACGCCGATGAGCCTGTTCAATACGCGGCTCCCAAAACGTTTAAGCAGAAATTATCCTTAACTTCTGGAGTGAAATCAAAATTTCTTCTTTGGGAGTATTTCAAGACTCCGTTCTTGATGTGCCAATTCCCTGTGGTCTTATGGTGTGGTTTCTTGTATGGCTCATCTCTTTTCTGGTACACGGTGTTAAATGCTACGGAGGCCTTGGTGCTTGGAGCTGCCCCTTACAACTTTTCTAGCTCAATGTGTGGGTTGGCTTACATCTCACCGTGTATCTTTGTCGTGATTATCTATTTCTATGCGGGATGGATCACAGACTGGTTGAAGATTAGATTTGCTAAGAGGAGAGGCGGTCACTCACATGCAGAGGACAGGTTATGGGCGCTTTCTGTGTACGCTATTTTGGGTCCTTGTTCATTGATACTCTGGGGTGTTGGTGCATACAATGGAATTCACTGGTTTGGTGTTGTATTTGGGCTTGGTCTCATGGCTGGATTATGTATAATTGGATGCGTGAATGCCGTGACTTACGTGATTGATTGCTATCATGAAGTTTCTTGTGAGGCAATGGCCACTGTTATTGTGATTCGAAATACAATGAGCTTTGCCATGAGCTATGGCATCACTCCCTGGATTGAAAATCAAGGGTTGAAGAAGACCTTCATTGCAGCAGCTTTCATCTGCCTCTTCTGTATTGGAACATTCACTGTCATGTTGAAGACAGGTTACTACTGGAGGGACAAGACGAAGCATACGTACTGGAGGCTAATTGAGCACAGAAGAAGCTTGGGAATGAGTCACTGAGTCTCTAGCTGGTCTTGATCATTTGATGTTTCTAGGTTAATTTTGTAGAGTACAATGCTGAGCATAAACGAATTTGAGGTAGTAGATGCAACACAGAATTGTTCAAGCTTTTCATCCTCAGGTCAAGCACAACGCGTCGAAACACCTTTGCAATTGGCTGGAGAGCTCGATGATCTTTATGCTAATCTTTGAAATGTCTCGGGAGGCTTTTGCAGTGCGAATATCCAGCAATTCACAGATCAAGCAGAATCCGATTGAAGAGTCCTTTCACTATTGAATTTCAACTAGATAGAGCATTATCGAGGGTTATTCGAGCGACTACTCGTTGACCCTGAAAATCAAATCACGCTTTTGCGGCATATCGACTAACGAATCACTCATCTGACTCTTCACCTCTTTACAGATGTACCAACTCTTGTTTTAGCATTTTAACGCCCTGATATTGCCTCGCTTTCAGTTATTCGAGAGTTCATAGTCTGGATGCTCAAGCCCGAGCTCTGCAGCCGATAGCTATCAAGCACTCGGGGTAGTAGATCATACATTCCTCGATGATGCTTATCAGTGCTGTGCCTGTGCTTTCATATGATCAAGGGATACAAGCACGGTGTAATGGCTGGCACGCATCTTCCATGGGTGCCCCAAAATAGATCAGCAGACAGGAGGGCAAAATATGAACACTCGGATTTTGGCATCTAATCTTTTCACTGTCCGAGCGCAGAAGGGAAAATTGAGGTGTCTCGAAACGGCCCCGAGCTGCCACGAAGATAAGCTTACAATGGCTCTTGCGATATCTTATCAACTGCCGTGTATATAAGCTTAGGTTCGGGGACCAATAGATCTGAGATTGTCATCTATCGGCACCAACGTTTGAAAGTCTATTTATCATTGCAATGTTTATCAGAAATAGCAGCTCAGGTACATCCCCAACGATTCCGACTCTCGCCGGGGGGAGGCCAGAGAACAATTGCACGATGTCGCGGTGACTGGGTGTTTCCGTGCTTTGCAATCAGGCCTCGTCTGCAGTCGCATACATCGAAACAGTATCAGAGCTTTCAGAGGCTTGTGTCGACAATTCTTCCGAAATCAAATAAAGACGCCGTTTCAAAAAGTCTTGAATTGTGAAAATGAACTCAACTCACAGGTGATGCCCTCTCCAGACATGAAGGACCTCAAGGAGTCCTGTCAGCTTCAGTTGCATAAGAAGGGCACCCACAGGCCAAGCACCGAGGATGTCGGAACCAAATAAGTCGAATCAATTGCTGAATTCTTCTAGAGAACTCATGAATTGAGTATAAGGGTGTTGAGTTGCCGTGTTGAGAGCCTTGGTCACGAAAGTGTCAATTCAGCCACGGCTCATGAGATCAAGGAGCTGGATGCTCAATTCACATTTCGTTTGCTTCATTACCCAGATGTCTCAGGACCAGCATTTGCCTAGAATAAGAGGCGAGCAGGCGCACATACAGAATCTGGCTGCCTCACTATATTGTTGCAAAGGCCAGGCGCTCATGGGCTCGAGGCTTGTTCCGACAGAGATGCCCACTCGGGACTTGCCTTCGGAGATACATGGCATCACGTAGAAGCCAGCGATGTCGTCGTGAAGATCGGTGACATGTTAATGTCCAGGCCTGATGATAAGCTCAAAGCAAATCATGACCAGGTGAACTCCCAAGATTGGCGGGAAAAAGTCTTCAAGTTTCGCCAGTGCGTGGTCAAATCAGGCCACTGGAAAAGTCATTTTACAAAGACCTGAAGAAAAACAACCCCCAGCTACGGGCAAAAAACGTATTGCCCATGCGATGAATAAGAAAGATACGCTTTTCCGGAATCTGCTACGGCCACAGCGTAGGCATATTCCTTGGGTCCAGGCGCCTCAGTGTATGTTTCAAGCTTCGACTATTGCCTGTTTTCGAAAATATTTGACTGGGAATATAAATTCGAATTGAGTTGTAAAAAAGGCTCCCTCTCACATCTGAGCGCTTGGTAAAGAATATTATATAGTTGGCTTATAATTTTTTTATGTACGTCTGCTGCGCCTGAGAACACAAAAAAATAAAAATGACACAAAGGGTAAGTTGACAAACGGAAATCAAAAGCAAAAAAAGAAAGCAATTTTGTGAGCTAGAAAAAAAAAATCGTTTTTTTAACAGCAGCTGTTTTTCCTTGCTTTCTAACACTTCATCATGGCTGAGCCGGAATCAGAAGAGATTTACTCCGTCTTCAACAGGCGAAAAATTCTTTTCATTTTCATTGCTACATTTTGTGGTGCTTTGGGTCCTCTTGCTGCCAATATTTTCCTACCATCAGTCGAGGTATTCGAAAATGTATTTAATACTTCCAAGCAAGCCATCAATGGCACAATCTCGATGTTTATGTTTGTAATTGCGTTTGCACCCTTGTTCTTGTCGCTTTGGTCCGATAACTATGGCAGAAGACCACTCTTATTGTCATCACTACTTGTGTATACGGTCTCCAACGTCCTCATTCTGGCATTACCTCCATCGGTTGTTGCACTCTATATATTCAGAGCTTTCCAGGGCTTCGGCGCTTCGAATCTTGCTGTGGGGGTCGGGGTGGTTGCAGATATCTCGGACCCGAAAAACAGGGCAAAAAGTATCTCATACTACATGATTGGTCCCCAATTAGGGCCCGTAGTTGGTCCCATGCTAGGAATGGTAGGTGCTCAGTTTTCTTGGAGATGGAACTTTATAATTTTGGCCATCTTGGGAACCTTGTCTTTGTTGATGGTTTTCTTCTTCCTACCAGAAACTTTGAGAACGCTAGTTGGCAATGGGGCGAATTCAAGCCAAACATTCTTTGTGCCTTTTTCGCCCAGGGGTGAAAGCTTCTCCGCTAGAAACGAGGCCTCATTGGAGGAAAAATTGCTTGCAAAATCCGAACGTCCTGGGTTTATGCTATACCTTAGACTTTGTTTGAATAAGCCCGTGGTTCTTTGCGCAGTAAGTGGTGGCTTAGCTTTCTCCTGCTTCTACGCCGTTACTGTCAGCTACTCTGAGGTCCTCACAAATGTCTATGGCTTCAGTATTCTACAAGTTTGCTTGGCGTACATATCACCTGGAGTGGCCTTAATAGTTGGCTCGATACTCTTTGGAATATTATCTGACTTGTTGAGAAAGCAAAGCGACCTGAAATACGGAATTGAAACCCGATTCAAGGTACAGATTGCCTGCCTCCTTCCCTTTATTGGGTCAGTCATTGCGTTTGGCTGGGTATCACAAAGCCACGGCCACTTTTCATACTTGATAGTATTGGCATTTTGTGTGGCGTTCTTCGTATCTGGAATTCTTATCACCAACACGACTTACTTGAGTGAACTTTCGCGCAATCAGCCGGCGTCTTACGTTGCATTTGGGAATCTTCTTCGGAACCTTGGAGCAGCGGTGTTTGTTGTTTGTGTTAACCCTCTCACAAGAAGCATTGGTTACGGTTGGGGCTTCACCGTTTTCGGATTGACCTGTGTCGTGAGTGTGGTGTTTTCTGTGCTAGTTTTGCAGCTTGGCTCTCGCTGGCGCCAGGTATTGAACGGTGATACAGAGAGCTCTGCTATAAAAACCTGAAGAGCCCTCTTACTTTGTGTGTCTCTATGCCCACTTACGGGTGATACATAAGTTAAAGATAAATATGATCAATGATCAAAACGAAAGTCTAACCTTTTGTTGCCCTCGTCAGTTGTAGATGTCACGTATGCCTCTTGCTCGTCATAAGACATGGCGTTCCAGATTTTGTCCCTCTGCTTGTTTCTCCAGACGTAGTAGGCTTTGACTATGAGAAGAAGCGGAACGCAGGCGACTGTCACGATGAAAAGATTCCGATTGCCTCTTCTGTACAAAGGCTTATCATCGGTTCTATAAATGTTATTAGCGGCAATGTTACCAAGCTGCACGAACACGTTGTACAATGCCGAGCAAACGGATCTGCTTCGAATTGAATTTGAGTTTCTTGAGATCCAGCCAACACAGAGCGCATGAACGTATGGCGCTGCCAAAACCATGGAGACTAAGAACCACGTGGGCCATGGCTCGTGCATACTCCCAGGCCACCATCTTAAGCAAGCAATGAAGGGGAGGGTAAACAATGGCAAAGAAAGTGACACAAAAGACCTTTCGTTCACCCTTTCAGAAAACCATGTAATGAAAATTAAGAGAATGATGTGAACGACGTATTGAGGAATGTTCAACAAGTTGACATTGAAGGTCGAAAACCCGAGCTGTTTCATTGTGAGCGTCATGTATGGTTGAACGGTTGACATTGGTATGTATATGAGAAAGCCCACAGCGTAGATTGGCCACAAATCATAGTCTGAAAAGGCCTTCCAAATCATTCTGGGCGATAAAGCTTGTCTGTTGTTCATGTCACCCTTAGATGGATCGTCTCTTAAGACTCTGTTGACCACAATCTTTTCTTCCCGTTCGGTGAACCAGCCCTTGGGGTTCAATTTGCTTTTGGTTTCGAGAGCAGAGGGCACCATAGCGTAGAAGCCCCAAATTCCTATAGAGAAAGTTATCAACCCCTCAATGATGAAGAGCCATCTCCATCCGGCCATTCCATGTATTCCGCGCATTCTAAGAATGCCAAATGCAAGAAGAGAAGTAACGATTTGTGTCAACGAAAGGGATGTCCAGAAAAAAGATAGACGTATTGGCAATTCTTTGGTCTTGTAAAAGTAAGATATCCATAAGACAAGGTCAGCGATGAAACCACCTTCCAAAGCGCCGATAAGAACTCTGGTGACCAAGAACCCGGTTTTATTTTTCATGGTAGATTGCATCACGGCCACAATACTCCAAGACACCATTTGAATTGGGATAAATCTATCGGGCCCGACAGCTTTAGATATCAACTGAGAAGGAATTTCTGCGAGTAAGAAAGATACCAAGAACAAGGTGTTTCCCAAGTTGTAATCATTTGTGGTGAGGCCCAAGTCACTCAAAAGGTTGTCTGCCACAGCTTGCGCTAGGTTTCCTCTGTCGACCTGCAACCCGAAGAAAAGCACGCAGCTGGTGAGGGCAACTCTCCAGTCGAGCTTTCTTATCAAAGCCTTTTCTTCTTTCTGAGTCCACTCAAATTCTGGGTCAAAAGCACTGACACATTCATAGTTGCAGTTTTCATACACTCTTCTGTAGTGATCCGCTACCACAGGATCTGTAAACGGATTTTTTTTTTGCTCAAAAGATCCACTCTCTGCGTCTGAAACAGATAGAGCGTCAATATTGACCACATCATCATTCTTCAGCAAGCTTTCTGAGTCCCGCAACACAGGTTTCTTTGAAAGCCCGACAAATCCCATGATGAGAAGCTAGTTGGTTTTCGAAGAAATTTGACAAATCCAAAGGGCTCCCCTTGACCATATATATATACATATATGTATGTTGCAATGGTGAATGTATTTTAGATATCACATAATCAGCTGCGGCTATGATACAGATTAGCTGCAAAACCTTTGTAAAATTTGGTGCGCAGCCTGCAACCACAACCAATATTGCGTATTTGCTAGTTCAAGAGATGGAGTTCTTTTTTGTTATCCCATAGGCTCGTTTTTCCACGAATATTTTTAAT
This sequence comes from Metschnikowia anglica, assembly GCA_030573055.1. Taxonomy (NCBI): domain Eukaryota; kingdom Fungi; phylum Ascomycota; class Pichiomycetes; order Serinales; family Metschnikowiaceae; genus Metschnikowia; species Metschnikowia anglica. The sequence continues at coordinate 248,690 of JAJMCP010000019.1, forward strand.
TGTAGACTGTATTTTTGAATACAGACTTCACAGCTCCTGGGATTGTTTTGATTGTTATGACTGTGATTTCTGAACACGTACAGAACGACATGAGCAGCTGTGGCTTGAAAGGTCCCCATTGCGCGATGCGAAGCCACAGGATTATGCTCGCAGCCGTGGCTCAAGGCTGAGCGGGTAAGCAACTTCGATTACGCAACAAATTTAGGACACACGCCTTGATTGGAGAGATCGGGAAATGATCACCAATTCTAACAACCGCAACCAGTGCGGTCGCTACTTCTTCTTTAAGTACTACCAATGAGCAAAGCGCGAGATTTCCATCTACTGAATTTTTCAGTATAGGACCAAAGCAGCATAGATGAGCTAAAATGCTAGCGTGGAAATGGGACGCATGCCTGGGAGGTCACATGAATAACTTTTTGTACTCATTTCAATTGAATCGATCATTCCCGTGGCCTCGACGTTAAAGCATCCGCCGCAAGCTACGGCTCGCGTGAATGTCGTACGAGATTATGATCGGCTGAGAAATATACCCAACGCGGCAAAACCTAACGGCACTGGCCGAAAAACAGGAGGTGATTTGGCTACGGAGTGGTTAAATGATATGAACGGCCAACTTTGGATGTTACGCAATGCCAGTTCTAACTAAGCTCGGCCCATCACCCTGCCTAAGTCCGAAGAAGGCTCTTTCCTTTTAAGACGGCGTCTCGATACAAAAGTCACGTGTTTATTCCAAGTTAGACGCGCAAATTTCAAATTTACATGAAGCGATTAGAATCTAGCCCTGCCTGTTTCCCAGCTTTGCCAAAACACAAAATTTCATATGCAGAAAATTGTCGTTGCCGATAGACTGCATCATGTTGTTCTTTCTTAATCTGACGCATTCACCGGGTAAATCAGCCCACAGCTATGATGTCACAAATGATCATTTTCCGACGTTTGTGATAAGCTGAATCATTTCGTGAAGCAAAAATTTACGTTGTTCTTTGCTCGCTCTACTCTATTCCCTGATTATTGGTACCTCCGAAACTTATCCTGTAGCAGGTCTCGACCGAAAAATTCTACTGGTTTTTTATTGATGATTGGCTGCTGCTCTTGAGCGGGGAAGTCTTCATCCCAGTGAGGAAAACACTTTTTTATAGCTAACAAACAAAAAAAGGAATTCAGAGCAAGCTCCGTCAAATACCCCGCTTGTTCGATGAGCAAACCCTCATTCTCGGACAACAACTTTACGTTCATATGAGAAGACCGTCGCAAAGAGTTGAACATCTGCACACTGTTGTGTTTTTTTTTTTTATGTTAAAGATCAAAAACTATCGTTTGAATTCTCAAACAAAGATCTTTTTGATGCAATTCCTCCAGTCTATTGCAGGATGCCGTTCGAGCTGAGTGAAATTAAGGATGAATAGAATCATTTGCATGCGCCCTCATTTACAATTAGTGAGATGGCCAAATGTTTGAGTCACAAAATCAATTTCATTTCGGGAATCATGATTACACGTTGCCAAGCGGGCGTCGGAGGACGATGCTTTTTGCTTTGCCAAGAAATTTGAGTCCTTGTAGCGAGACAATCGAGCTTGATGGATCGAAGCTGGCCTTAGAAAAGGGGATACTGAAATTGGTTCAGCAAGAAGCAGGCTGGCGGAAAGCTACATAAAGGGACACCCGAATGATTTTTTTTGAAAAAAACGTCACATTTTCTGTTCAGAACTTGCATTCATATGTTTTTAGGCTTTATATCCATGGCATGTGCTATGTCAACACTTACCAGCCTTGTTCGGGCTTTGGTCATTTCAGAAAGCACAATCATGACTTCGACAGGTGATAACCCCTTAATGGATCTCAGCATTCAATCCGGTCACTTTTTATGGATAGTGAAGAATGAATTGACGACCTTGAGCGGTTCAGTGAAAATCTGGGGTGAGTTTTATGTCACAGGCGCCAATAAGCTGGTTAGCAGTGTTTATGCGACAGTCGCCTCTTTTGAAAATTGTGGTTTACTTGAGTTTGACTCTTCGAAAACTGATGTTGTGACGACGTTTCGTATTGCGACGCTCGATTTATTCCACAACTTTGGTGATATGCGTTTAGAAGTTTCTGCACTGACGACCTCTACTACGCCCTTCATTGTGACATCTGAGGCTTCATGGATTAACAAGGGGAGAATTGTCTTTAAAAAAGCTTCAAAACCTGCTGCAAATGTGGTCTTAGGTCAGGTAATTGGCTCTCATCGCTTGTCCTCAATCACTAATCATGGTGCGATTTGCTTACATAATGTGAATTGGATGCAAACTACAAAAATCAATGGACAAGGATGCATTAGTGTTGGTGAAGGTTCCGAGCTAAGTTTACGAGCTTCCGATCTAAGCTCACGAGCTTCCGATGGTGGATTATCATTCTCCATCGCCGACGCCCAGACAATTAATCTTGAAGCAAGTGACTCCAAGTTGACTTTCCTGGGGTTGACTCATAGTTACTTGTCTGGGTATCCTAAATTTAAAGTTACTGGCTTTGGAAATGGCAACTCTATCGGAATGAATCGCATTTTTCGAACTTTTTCCTACAATCCAGAAACAGGTATCTTGAGACTTAAGTTCGCTGGCCCTTTTGGTTTTGACTTCTATATCGGTATGGGCTACGCAGAATCCAAATTGAGCAAAAGTGTATCACTACAAGGCTCGTCAATTTGTTACAATGATGCTCCACCATTTCAAGCGCCAGCTATTTGCTCTTGTGAGATAAGAACTTCTTCAGTGGTGTACTGATTTATCTTAGTGGTGTACTGATTTATCTTAGTGGTGTACTGATTTATCTTAGTGGTGTACTGATTTTTCTTAGTGGTGTACTGATTTATCTTAGTGGTGTACTGATTTATCTTAGTGGTGTACTGATTTATCTTAGTGGTGTACTGATTTATCTTAGTGGTGTACTGATTT